>PVJX010023690.1:0-18916 GCA_004027295.1 Dolichotis patagonum | reverse complement strand
CTGAAAATACCATGAACTAAGTGGCTTAAACATAATATATTTCTTTTCCACTGTTCTAGAGGTTAGAAAGTTCTAGAGGTTGGAAAGTTCATTATCAAGATGATGCAGATTTGGTTCTTGGTGAGAACCTTCCTCCTGGCTTGTGGACATCACCTCACTGTTCTTTCCTGGCTGAGAAAAAGCTCTGGTGTTTCTTCCCCACTCTTAGGACCTCATATAAACATAATCCCCTCTTAAAACCTTATCTTCAAAGACCATCACCTTGTGGGTAGGGATTCAACTGATGAATTTTTGGGTAGACACATTCAGTCTATAATACCCCATAGAAACCATTGCCTTTTCTTTTTTTTTGCCCTGTTTTGAATTCCATCAGAAATCCTGACTACAAGCTGAGCACAATGGTGGAAACCTGTAATTCCAGCTGTTCACAAGGCTGAGGCAGGAAGATCACAAATTCAAGCTCAGCCTGGGTAACTTAGTGAGACTGTCTCAAAATAAAGCAATAAAAAACTTGGGAGTGGGTATGGATCAGTGGTAGAGTACCTCTGGGTACTATAATTATGTTGATGTTTATGTGATCTTTTTTTTTTTAAATTTTATTTAAAAACAAAATAAACAAAATAGAAAAAAGGGTAGCAACAATACGAAATTCCAAGAAAAAAAAGAAAAGAACAAAAAATACTAAGAAATCACTACTTGATAGCTTACATACTGTCATCTTGGAAATAGTTGTTCAAGTTACAAAGTTAAAACATACAAAGTACACATTCAAGCAATGAAGCTGTTAACAGTTCTGCTCCATGATATAACAAAAACAGTAATATAGCCATTCATCTTACACACTTAAACATACATGCAATTATATCCTTTAGAGCACTTTCTTTTCCTCTCTTTTTTACAGTAGCAATTACACATTTTGGGTTTTGTTACTCCTAAAATTCTTATTACTTTTTACACTAGAGACACAATGCGATATTTATAAATATGATTCTTATTTATTTCACTAATGAGGATAGTCTCAAGTTGTCTCCATTTATGAAGGCCTCAAGATAATCCTTCTTCATAGCTGAGTAATACTCTATTGTATAAATATACCACATCTTTTTCATGCACTCTGTGGTTGATGGGCATCTCTTGGTTGTTTCCAAGATTTAGCTATTACAAGTTGTGCTGCTATGAGCATGGGTGCACATATATCACTGTGATATGAACTTTTCAGTTTTTCTGAGAAAATACCCAGGAGGGGAATAGCTAGTTGAATGGAGCTTCCCATCCTAGTCTTCTGAGAATTCTCCATACTGATTTCCATAGTGGTTGCACCAGTCTACACTCTCACCAACAGTGGAGCAGTGTTCCTTATTCCCCCTGAAGCTTTGCCAACATTTGTTATCAATTGATTTCTTGATGGCAGCTATTCTTTCAGGAGTGAGATGAAATCTCAATGTTGTTTTAATTTGCATTTTTCGAATGACCAGTGATGGTGAACATTTCTTCATGTGTTTATTTGCCATTTGTATATCTTTATGTGAGAACTGAGTGTTCATCTCAGATGCCCGTTTTTGGAGAGGGTCTTTGAATTTGGGCGGCTTGATGTTTTGCAGTTCTTTATGTTCTTGATATAAGTCCTTTGTCTGAGGGGTTGCTGGCTATAATTCTTTCCCATTCTGTGGGTTTTCTTTTTAATTTGATGGTGATTTCTTTTGAAGTACAGAAACTTTTCAATAATATGAGATCCCAGTTGTTGATTCTCTGAAGCATTTCCCGTGCAGTTTGCGTTTTGTTCATGAATTCTCTGCCTACCCTTAGGTTTCCAAGACTTCTACCTATCCTATCTTCCAGTAGCTTTAGTGTTTCTGCTTTAATGTTTAGACTTTAGTTTTGTGCATGGTGATAGGCATGGATCTAATTTCAGTCTTCTGCATGTGGAGAGCCAATATTTCCAACACCATTTATTAAAGAGGCTATCCTTCTTCCAGTGAACAGGTTTAGCCCCTTTGTCAAATATCAGGTGGTGGAGTGTCTTTGTTCCTATACTTGCATCTTCTAATCTGTTCCATTGATCCTCAGGTCTATTTCTTTGCCAGTACCATGTTGATTTTATCACTGTGGCTTTGCAGTACAGGTTCAAGTCAGGAATTGAGATGCCTCCTGCCTTGCTTTTATTGCCCAGAATTGCCTTTGATATTCTAGGTTTCTTCTGGTTCCAAATGAATTTTAGGAGTGTTTTCTCTAGATCTGTGAGGTATGTCGATGGTATTTTGATTGGGTTGCGTTACATCTGTATAACAGTTTTGGGAGTATGGCCATTTTCACAATGTTGGTTCTTCCTAGCCAAGAGCAAGGAATATCCTTCCGCTTTCTAATAGCCTCTTCAATCTCCTTTTTCAGTGTAGTATAATTTTCAGCATATAGGTCTTTTATAGTCTTAGTTTGATTCCTAAGTATTTCATTTTTTTAGATGTTATTGTGAAGGGCGATATTTCCATAATTTCTCTCTTGGTGAGTTTCTTGTTTGTGTACAGGAATGCTATTGATTTTTGTGCATTGACTTTGTATCCAGCTACACTGCTGAATTTGTTTGTTACCTCTAGCAGTCTTTTAATGGAGTTTTTGGGGTCTTCTATATAGAGTATCATGTCATCTGCAAATAGTGATAATTTACCTTCTTCCTTTCCTATCTTTATTCCTTTTATATCTCTCTGTTGTCTGATTGCCCTGGCTAGTGTTTCCAGAACTATATTGAAAAGGAGAGATGATAGTGGACATCCTTGTCTTGTTCTTGATTTTAAAGTGAAAGCTTTTAGTTTTTGTCCATTTAGTATAATATTGGCTCTTGGTTTGTCATAGATGGCCTTTAAAAGGTTGAGGTAGACACTGTTTATTCTGAGTTTCTAAAAGGCTTTTATCATGAACATGTGTTGGACTTTATCAAAAGCTTTTTCTGCATCTATTGAGATGACCTTGTGGTCTTTATTTTTGAGTCTGTTGATATAGTGTATCACATTTATTGATTTGCATATGCTAAACCATCCTTGCATTCCTGGAAAGAACCCCACTTGGTCATGATGTATAATATTCTTGATGATTTGCTGCATTGTATTTGCCAGTATTTTATTGAGAATCTTTGCATCACTGTTCATTAGTGAGATTGGCCTGTAGTTCTCCTTTTTGGTTGGGTCTTTCTCTGGTTTTGGTATCAGAGTGATATTTGCCTCCAAGAGTGACCTAGGGAGGACTGCTTCTCTTTCAATTTCATTGAAGAGTTTAAGGAGTATTGGTGTTAAATCTTCTCTAAATTTTTTATAGAATTCAGCTGTGAATCCATCAGGACCTGGGATTTTCTTTGTTGATAATTTTTTTTAATTACGTTCTCAATTTCAATAGCTGATATTGGATTATTCAACATTGCTATATCTTCTTGGTTGAAATTTGGTAGTTCATATATTTCTAGAAATCTGTCCATTTCCTGTGTGTTTTCCTCTCTATGTGAGTAGAGATTTTCAAAGTAGGTGTTCATGATCTTTTGAATTTTCATGTGTTCTGTAGTAATTTCCCCCTTTTCAGTCCTTATTGTGTGAATTTGGGTTTTTTTTCTTCCTTTTTCTTTATAAGGTTAGCTAGAGCTTTGTCAGTTTTGTGTATTTTCTCAAAAAACCAGCTTTTTGATTCATTAATTCTTTGTAATTTTTTTAGTTTCAATTTCATTGATTTGTGCTCTGATCTTTGCAATTTTCTCTCTTCTATGAGCTTTGGGGTTAACTTGCTCTTCTTTTTTAGAAGCTTGAGATGAAGCATTAGGTAGTTTATTTGTGCTTGTTCTGTTTTCTTGATATGACTATTTATTGCTGTATATTTCCCTTTAAGACCACTTTCATTGCATCCCACAGATTACAACAGGTTGTTTCCTCATTTTCATTAAATTGTAGGTATTGCTTTATTTCTTCCTTAATTTCATCGGTAGCCCACTGGTTGTTTAAAAGGTTGTTGTTTGATTTCCATGTATGCATGCAGGTTTTGCAATTTCTTTTGCCATTAATTCCCAATTTCAGTGTGCTATGGTCAGATAGTATGCATGGGATAATTTCAATACCCTTGCATTTACTTAAGAATGTTTTATGGAGCAGAACCCCAGGAGCCTGCACAAAGAAGCAATTTGCCCGCCCTCTTGGTAAGCACCTTCCTCTGGTGTGAGCCAGATGGAGCCCCTGTAGTGCCTCTTGAACCTACCGGGCTTGGAATCAAACATCACAGCCCCCTCCAAACACTCCCCCTTCATTAGCAACTAGGGACAGAGGTCTGAGCATCTCTTGGCAGGATGACTGTATGCAACCTAGCAAATATAGGGGGTCTCCTCTATCTATCTTCTCTTTGAAAGCAAGTGTTATGTTCAGTTTTGTTTCATTATGATTATTTGTTTTGCTCTATTCAATATTCTCTTTCAATTGATTTTATAATGTTCTGTCTTCGGTTTGATTTTGCTATACTTAACTGACTAGACAACTATTGTAAAGATAATGAGATATACAATGGTATGTATTACTGTTATCCAGGTAACCTGCTGTGAAGTTCTGTATCAAATTCACTGCACTGTCTCAACTGGCATTGTTCTGTCTTGTTCTGTTGTATTTCTACTACCTTCAAAAAAAAAAAAAAACCAGAATTATACAAGGTGATTAAAAAGGAAATAACAACAAAACAGATCAGTAAGGTACTGAGAATGCTGAAACATAATATAACTAAATAGATAATGAACTTGAAAAGGAGGAAAAGAAAGTGCTCTAAAGGATATAACTGCATGTATGTTTAAGTGTGTAGGATTGATAACCCGTATTACTAAGTTTTTGTTGGATCATTGAACAGAACTGTTTGCAGCTTCACTGTTTGAATGTCCACTTTGTATGCTTTAATTTTGTAACATGAACAACTATTTCTAAGAGGACAATATGTAGTTTATCAACTAGTGATTTCTTACTGTTTTTTAAAAAATTCTGCATTATTTCCACCCTTTTTTCTGTTTTGTTTTTTTTTCTTTAAATAAAATTTTAAAAAAGAGAGAAAAAAAGAATGTTTTATGGGATAATATATGGTCTATTTTGGAGACTGTCCCGTGTGCAACTGAGAAGAGTGTGTATTCTGTTGTGGTTGGGTGGAACACTCTGTAAACATCTCCTAAGTCCAGTTGCTCGCAGGTATGATTCAGTTCTATTACTTCTTTGCTGACTTTTTGTCTAGTTGATCTATCTCTTTGGGACAATGGGCTGTTAAGGTCCCCTGTAATAATTGTGTTCTTGTGTATTTGGTTTTTCATGTCCTTTAGTATCTGTGTTATATAGTTGGGTGCTCCTGTGTTTGGTGCATATATATTTATAATTGTTAGTTTTTCCTCTTGAACTTTTCTGCTTACAAGTATGTAGTGACCTTCTTTGTCTCTTTTAATCATTTTAGGTTTGAAGTTCACATTGTCTGCAAATAGAACAGTTACCCCTGCTTTTTTCTGGGTTCCTGTTGTATGGAATACTGTTTTCCATCCTTTGACTTTTAATCTATGAGCTTCCTTTTGTGTCAGATGTGTTTCTTGTATACAGCATATTGTGGGATCTTGTTTCTTGATCCATTCTGTCAACCTATTTCTTTTGATAGTTGAATTGAGGCCATTTACATTTATGGATATCACTGATATATACTGGCTCAACTTTGCCATGTTATGTTCCAATAGTTTGCTTTCTGCTTTTCCCCCTTATTTAATTGCTTGTCCTACCTGGTGGTTTCTTTCTGTTGTTCTGGGGATTGTGGTCATTTTTATCTTTGTCTAGTATGTCTTTCAACACTCTTTCTAGGGTTGGTTTGGTGGTTGTGAATTTCTTCAGTTGTTTTTTGTCATGGTAGTATCTTGTTTCTTCATTAAATTTGAATGAAAATTTTGCTGGGTACATCAGTCTGGGTTGAAAGTTGTTTTCTTTCAGGGCTTGAAATATCTCATTCCAATCATGTCTTGACTTGAGGGTTTGTGCTGAATAGTCTGCTGTGATTCTAATGGGCTTTCCTTCATAGATGACTTGTGTTTTTTCTCTAACTGCTTTTAGTATTCTGTTTTTATGTTGTATGTCTGAGATCTTAATTATTATGTGTCTGGGTATAGATTTATGTTGGTTGTGACTGTTTGGCATTCTATATGCCTCACTTATCTGCATATCAGATTTTTTTCCCATGTTTGGGAAGTTTTCTCCTATTATTTCTGTGAATATTTTAGGTATGTCATTTGTATTGACTCCAGCATCTTCACTAATACCTATTAATCTTATATTGTTGCTCTTGCCATCATCTTGAAGCTTCTGGATTGTCATTTCATGCTGCTTTGTTATTTTTAAAAGTTCTGTCCTTTCATGATCACTAATTGCGATCCTGTCCTCAAGGTCCAAAATCCTATCCACAGCTTCATTTAAATGACTTTGCATGCTTCAAATCAAATTTTTTGTTTTTTGGATGTCTCTTTCAGTTTGCTTCATGAATTCTGCTTGTTTTCTATATTGTTCATTCAAGGTTTCAATGAGTTTCCCATGTTCCTGTACTTTTTTCTCTATTTCTTCTTTAGCTGCACTCAGCAACTCCTTTACTAAGGTTGTTACTTCTATCTTTACGTGGGAGAGTACTTCTAATTTGATTTCCTCTATGGTCTCACGGAGTTGTTTTTTATTTCAGTTGCTATCTTTTCAGAGATTTCTGGTGTGTTACCTTTGGAGCCCTCTATTTTAATGTCTCCTGTACTTGCATCTGGTAGACTATTTGAGATTGCATTTTGCTTTTTCGTTTTGCTATTTTCCTCTTTCGAGTTAGTGTTTGGTCCTTCAGACCCGCTAGCTTAAACTGTTGGTAGTGTGTATCTTGGTGTCCTACTCTAAGGTTGATGTTTGTCCAGTTGCTGGGTCCCACAGTGAATAGGTGGGTCAGTCACCTGACTTCCTGCTGCAGGGCCTGTTGGGTGAGTCCTATATTCTTCCTGGGCTGACAAGCCTAGTAGTACTGATGTTGGTCAACTTTTAGTTCCTGCTAGTACTTTATCTTCAGGTTATTCCAGGTCATCAAATGTCCCTGTCTATAGTGTTTATGTCAGCTGAGGCCCTACTGTGTCCCCATTGTGTGCCTGTGTGTCTCATAAGCCTTTTGATTTTCTTCAAGTTGGGGGAGTCCTTCTTGACACACTCCTCACTCTGCCTGATGTTTTCTGTGTGTAGGAAGGGGTCACCCTCACTCTTGTCAGACTTACCAAGGTCTTCCAGGTCTTACAGTTAGGTCTTACATTTAGTTGGAGGGAGCTTTACTACTGTCCCTATTTACCCACTGTCCACCTGTATTTTAGGGGCATACTCACCACACTGACTGGAGCCAGCTTAGATCTTTTTATGGTGAGGCAGTCACTTAATCTCCCTTCAAGTTAGCACAGATAGTCTGCTGTAGTCCAAGGTTCCTCTGGGCGCAGAGTTCCAAGTTTGCCAGGTGCACGGGGCAGTCAGGGCTTAGGGTGGGCTCCCAGCCCCACTGGCTCCAGTCTGCGTCTTTTTGAGAGTTGATGAGATTTACATTGAGAGTTATTACTGAAATGTATTGACTTATTCCTGTTGTATTATTTTCCTGTGCTGATTTTCCCCACTTTTACTTAGCTATCATCCTCTTGGATGTAGTCATCCCATTAGATATTTTGGCATTGTTGTTGGCTTCAGTGTCTTTTACCAGGATATCTTTATAAATTGTTTGGAGTGCTAGTTTAGTGATCATGAATTTCTTAAGATACTGTTTGTCATGAAAAGATCTCAATTTTCCATCAATTTCTTTTGCAGATTTTCTTCACTTTTTCTAGTACATGTTTGTAGTGCTTAGTGATCACATTCCTTGTGGGGGATTGGTACAGGTACATGACACATTACATTTATCTTTAGCATGCCTTTCTTCTGTCTTTTTCCTCCTCCCTCCATCTCTTGGTCACCTTTCTCATTTGAAAAGATCTATTTTCCTATTATCTTTTATTTTGCTTTTTATTCATATTTTGGGTTTCTCATTTAAGAGAAATCATGTGATAGTTAAGTTTATGATATTAAGCAAAATAAATTTATTTATTATGGTCTCAAGGTAATCCATTTTTCTGCAAATGACTCAAGTTTATCTTTATGGCAGAGTAATACTCCATTGTGCATATATATTCTACATTTTCTTAATGCAATCATCTGTTGATGCACGTAAAATCTGTATTGTGAATTGTGCTGCTATAAATGTGTATATCTGTGAAATGTATCTTTAGTTCTTTTATAAAGATATCTAGAAGAGGAAGAGCTAGGTCAAATAGAGTTTCTATTTTTAGTTTTTTTAGGAATCTACATATTGATTTCCATAGCAGTTAGATTAGTTTACTTTCACACCAACAATGTAGAAAGATTCCATTTTCCCCACAGTCTCACCAGCATTTATTATCTGATTTGCTCATGATAAACATTCTTTATGGAGAAAGATGCTATCTCAGTATTGTTTTAAATAGCATTTGTCTAATGGCTAGAGATATTGAGTACTTTTTCTTGTATTTGTTGGCCATTTGTACTTCTAACAAATGTCTATTCATTTCACTTGTCCATTTTTTGATTGGGTTTTTTTATTTGGGGGAGTCAAAGTTTTTTGAGTTCTTTATATAGTGAATATTAGTCTGTCTGAGGAATACCTGGCAAAATTATTTTCCCATTCTTGTAGGTTACCTCTTCACTCTACTGGTTGTTTCCTTGGCTGTGTAGAAACTTTTTAATTTGATGTGATCCCATTTTTTGAATCTTGGTATCTTTGTGCAACTGGTGTTCTGTTCAAAAAGTCCTTACCTATACCTTCAGAATTTTTACCTATTTTGTATTCTAGTGCATTACATTTTCTGTTTTAACATCTATATCTTTGATCCATTTTGATTTTGGTTTGATACATGGGGAGATATATGTGTCTATAGTCAATCTTCTGCATATAGATAGCCAGTTTTCCCAGCTCCATTTATTAAAGAGGCTGTCATTCCTCTAGTGTATGTTTTTGGCCCTTTTATTAAAAATCAGGTAGCTGAGTGTGCTTGGGGTTGTTTCTGCATCATCTGTTCTGTTCCAGTGATCCACATATCTGTTTTGTGCTGCTACCATACTGTTTTTAATCACTGTAACTTTTAAAACTTGATTTCTGGGATTGTGATGCCTCCAACTTTGTTCTTATTATCCAGCAATGCTTTTGCTATTCTGTGTCTCTTATGGTTCCATATAAATTGTAGGATTGTTTTCTCTGGTTCTGTGAAGAATGCTGTTGGGATTTGGATTCAAATTGCATTAAATATGTATATGAGTCTTACAACTATGGCCATTTTGACTATATTGGTTCTGCCTATCAAGGAACAGGTGATACCTTGCAATTTTTGGATGTCTTCTTTGATCTCCTTTTTCAGAGTACTGTAGTTTTTGTTGCAGTGGTTTTTCACTTCCTGGGTTAGGTTAATTTCTAAGTATTTAGTTTTGTGAATGGTATTATTTTCCTGATACTCTTCTCAAAGAGTTCATTACCAGAGTACAGAGATGCTATTTGTTTTTGTGTCCTGTTACAATGCTGAATTTGTTTATTAATGCCAGGAGTCTTCATTTGGAAGTTTTTGAGTCTTCTCTGTAAAGAATTTTGTCTCTGAAAATAATGATAATTTGACTTCTTTCTTTTCAATATATATCCCTTTTATTTCTTTCTTTTCCTTGATTGCTCAGGTCAGGAGTTGAATATAATACTCCATTAAGTTTGAAAGATAGTTTTTCATGATATATCAGTCTGGGTTAGAAAGTGTTTTTTTGTTAGGGCTTGAAACACGTTACTCCAAGCTCTCTCAGGCTTTAAGATTTGTGTTGGGAAGTCTGATGTACTTTTAATGGATTTAGTTTTATAAGAGATTTGTTGATTTTCTCTTAATAGCTTTTAAGATTCTGTCCTTGTGTTGGACTTCTGGAATTTTTGACTATGATGTGTCATGGAGAAGTTCTTTTCTGGTTGTGGCTATTTCAAGTTCTCTATGCCTCACTTACCTGTATGTTGATCCACCTGCCAAATTTGGAAAATTTTCTGGGTTTTTATACCATCTGTGCTACCTGTTGATTTTTCACAAATTCCAGTGAATTTTTTTAGTGTCATCTAGAAGCTGTTGTATTCATTTTCATATTCTTTCGTTGTGTTTAAGGTCTCTCTGAGTATATAGTCACCTGTTTCAGCTTTATCTTCTAGTTGTGACACTGTGTTCTCCCACTGGTCACTTCCGTTGCTCATACTTTCAATATAATTTTTTTTTATCTTCTGGATTCTGTTTAGTACTTTTTCATGAAGTCTAAATCTTTGCCAAAGTGGTCATTAACGATTTGTATCATTCGTTTAGCTCAGTTAGCTTTTTATTAGTATCTTCGGTAAGTTCACTGAACATTTCATTATACCCACTATCTGTTTTTTATATCATCTTGAACTCTTTGAGCACACTATTGATCTGTTTTTTGTTGCATTCTTTTATCATCTCATGTAATTCAGCTCTTTAACTTTTTATTTCCTCCCTATTCATGCCCTGGGGTCAGTTTTGGGAGAGTTGGAAGTTTTGTTGTCTTCTTGTGTGTCTTTTCTTTCTTTCTTTCTTTCTTTCTTTCTTTCTTTCTTTCTTTCTTTCTTTCTTGTTCTGAGGTTTGCTCGTTGATTGTAGTGGACAGACTTTCTTGCTAGTATAGGGATGTCTTCAGTCAGTGTGCTTTTCAGTGGTGTAGTTTGGATCTAGCTGACTATAGGCCTTTGTTTTTGTTTCAAGATTCAGCCACCTCCATCAAGCCAGGAGCAAAAGATGCATTATAACTGTCCCAGCACCCAGTTTCTCTGAAATGAACCACAGTATTGTTGATGGCACAAAGACATACCAGGTATTGGCATATAGTAAAAACTAATTAATAGTAATAACCATGCCACCCTGTCAGCAGCCACAAAGTCAGCAATAGAGTCTCAGACAGACCAAACACTGACCTACCATGAGAAATAATGGAAGCAACCACTGCCACCCGAGAGAGAGAGAGAGAGACAGAGAGAGAGAGAGAGAGAGAGAGAGAGAGAGAGAGATCTACAAATATAGGCAGAAATACAAACCAGATGTTGACATACAGTAAATAACAACTATGTCACCATTAAAAATAGAATTAAACAATGATAGCATAGTTAACTAAATATCTAAAGATTAATAAAGCTTAACAGCAATACTAGTAAAGATGGCATGGGTGTAGAATGGGAATATGAAAGAATTACTGTGAAATCTGAAAAACAAAAGGATGAGAAAAGTGAGATAAAAGATTCTATTAAGAAGAAAATGAAAATTAATAGAACTAGATAAAAATAGCAGGAAAGAACAAACAAGAAAAAAATAGAGCAAAACAAAAAAGAAGAGAAAAAATAACGAATCACTCGCCCATCTCAAATAAGTCAGTGATGGAAGAAAAAGAAATGAATATAAAAATTTATCTGTATTTTTGAGTGAACGATTTCTTTCCAGAGTCTGTAGTATTCAAATCCATAAGATGTGGGGAAGGGATAGTTACTGCTAAGACATATTTTGTTTTTGTGCATGGGTGCTGTATCCTACCCTGAATTTTCCTACTGGGCATGGTCTGTCAGTAGCATCTGTTTGGTTTTTTCACAGTGTGAGAGAGAGGAGAGAGGAAGAGGAGAGCAGGAGGAACATAAACAGTCCCTTATTGAGGGCATAGGAGGGCTGCTGAGGAGATGCCTGCAGCCCTCAGAATCTTCAGGAACAATGATACCCTTTTTATCTGGAACCTAATAGGGGAGGAGCTAAAGGGGCAGGCAGAATGATGCACTGACAGCCCATAGGAGGAGCCTCTGCGCTTGCTGGAAGAGTGGGAGGTTTGACTTGCGGGTTTGTGAAATTAACACAAGGGGGCGCTGTCCAGCACCAAAGGCAGCCTCATCTATGAGGAAGAACCTATCTTTCCTGTCTTTCGGTTGTTAAGGGAAGGCATGTCTCTAGCTATTTCCTGCTGAATCGGGGCGTTGTATAGGGGATTGGGAGAGTTGAAGGGACAACAGGTAGGCCTCATGCAAGCTCACGTGGCAGAGATGTCGCTGAGGACTGGGAATTCTTTGGCCGTGAATACATGGATTCTGGATTGAATGAACCTTGAAAGAAGTTTAAAGACACAAGGAGCTATGAGCAAAAAAAGAATAATGGTGATAAGGGGGCCTAAGGTGGGTAGTAGGCCCATGGATCTAATGTAGGCTACCAAGAAGACCAAGAAGTGGAATTGGAGACCGTGTATCTTTTACCAAGTTCCTCCACAACTTCTCTGAGATTCTTCACTTACCCTTTTACAATGCCTGATTGATTTACAAAATAACATTCTTATCCCAGCA
Organism: Dolichotis patagonum; assembly: GCA_004027295.1. Lineage (NCBI taxonomy): Eukaryota > Metazoa > Chordata > Mammalia > Rodentia > Caviidae > Dolichotis > Dolichotis patagonum. The sequence continues at coordinate 6,478 of PVJX010023690.1, read as the reverse complement.
TTGCACAGTACTCCCCTTTTTCAGCTGTCAGTACATCAAGCACATGTCCGTTCTGAAGGATGACCACAGCCAAGGAATCGATCTGATCCTGACGTGAGTCTACAGTTTTTGAGACCACATCGATAGAGGTACTTAGGTCATGTGATAGCTGACCGTGGTAATGGGCACTCATTCCAATTTTCCTAACCCCTATTCCCATAGCTGAAAAGATGCCTATTCCTGTCAAAATAGGAGCTATAGCAGCTCTGTGTGTAAGTGTATGAGGTGTGTGAGAGAGAGAATGGTTTGTTGTCCCTGTATGAGTTGGGTTTTTGTATGGAGTGTTACTTGTGGGGCCACTCCTGCTACTGTACAAGAGCCCTGCCAGACAGATGGGAGGCAGGTATGTGCTCCGTATCCACAGACAAAAAATTGTCCACGAGCTGGGCATATTGGTGAGAACTCATAAGACACATTTTGTAAGTGAGCGTAAGAAGATAAAGCACCTATATGTGGAATGGCCTTGGAGTCGTTGGCCTGGTGTTACATGTCAGATTTTTGGGCCAGAGTTGTCCAGGAGCTAGTGTGAGGGGTCCAACAATTTTAGCCAGTGGATGTGTTTGAAAGGGGGATTGGTTCACCTGGACCAGGTAAGTCATGTATAGCTCCTGTTGCAGAGGTAGACATAGCCAGCAGTCGGAGAAAAGGGTATTGTTTTCTGACAGTTGGAGTGCGGTTTTCAGAAATCAGTAAGTGTTGAGAAGGCAAGGTATGGGTAAGGGTGTAGGAGTGAGTCTGGAGTGTGAGGAGGAAGAGATGAGGGTGCCTGTGATAGTGTGTACAGTAGGGAGCAGCCTTTTGTGAAGTGTTATGAACATAAGTTTAGGGGCAGGGGTGACATACAAATGTAAGCCCTATGTTTGACTACTAGGAGGTAGTGGAAATGTTTCTGGATTTTTAAAATGTGAACATGTAAGATCTGTGTCCAGAATGTATGTGTGGTAGTTATGTTTATGTAGATGTAGTCATCGTGATTTGTCCAGAGGATAATTGCTACATCCTATGGACTCAATCCCCAGTAGGGACAATGAAAACTGGAATGGTGAAAACATGGTGCATAGTTAGGATTTTCAGGGCAGAGGTAAAACTAGGAGCATAGGTTGCATACACTGGTTGTCCATTACGGTAACCTTTAATAGTAAGCACACGCCAAGGGATATCAAATATTAGAGATCCTGAAGTCCAATTGACCTGAGCAATAGTTGTGTGTGTGTAACCTGCAGCTCCTCCATGTTTGGTGAAATAGAAGTTGTAGGTTGGGAGGAGGGGAAGTTGTGGTTGTAAAGGGAGAATTAGGAGTAGTATCCAAATTGGGAAGAGCATCATGTTTTCTAAGGCAATTGAGAACAATGAAAAGGCTGATTATGAGTAGGAAGAGCCCTATAAAGGTAACCTTGTATATGATGTTAGAGTCCTTGGGAAAGACTGTTACAAGGGCTACTGTGGCGAAAAGAACTACAATGCCATAGAGAGCCAAAAACCAGTCTGAGTAACAAATCATCCATCAAGTGGGTATTTGCAGCTGTTGATTCTTGGTGAGGTGGAGGCAGGTGGGGGTCACAAACTGAGAGGGGCACTGTGTGTGTTTTGGGCCGGGATTACCGGATAACTGATGGTATCTTTTTGTCTAGGTGATGTGGAACCTACATGGTAGTATGGTGACCTTGACAGCTGTTGGGGTTGCAAGGTAGATCAGATAGGGTCCATCCTACTTTGGTTGAAGTCTGGTACCTGTGGGCTTAGGAAATTTGAGGTAAAGTAAGTCTTACGGAGATTTAGAAGGGTCAGGAGATGTTCCATCTGAAGGTTGAGGAAGACAAAGGTCAGCATGTTGACACAGCAGATGTCGAAGAAGGGAAAGAGTTGGAATATAATCAGCAAGAGGAGGAGAGTCTGAGGAAGAGGGAAGATAGTGTAAAAGGAAGGGTCATCCATACATGAGCTTGAAGGGGCTTAAAAAGGTAGGTGCTTGGGGAAAGGCTCTAAGTTTAGTTAGCGCTAAGGGAAGAAGTTGAGGCCAGGACTGACGTAATTCTAAAATAAGTTTTGTAAGATGACTTTTTATGAGTCCATTTGTCTTTTCCACTTTTCCTGAGAATTGTGGATGTGTCTTGCAGCACATATAAGCATCAGGTGGTATTTAAACTTGCAGAACCCTGTTGAGTGATCTGAGAAATAAAAGCTGGACAACATTTTCTGATTGCATACTCTGAGGCAGACTGAACCTGGGAATGATTTCTTGCAATAAGATTTCTAACAACTACCTCTGCAATTTCCCTAGCTGTTGGAAAGGCTTCTATCCAACACAAAAAGGGTAAGAAGATATTTTACAGTTTTATGTTGGGGCATGTGAATGAAGTTTATCTGCCAATCTTGACCAGGGGCCTACCCAGAAACTGGTGAATAGGAGAAGAGGGGGTGATGCATGTCCCTGAGGAGAAGTCCTAGCACAGAGCTGACAGGTGTGAGTTATCAGATGGATGGTAGCCCTTAGGGAAGGATGTGTGACCACTGGGGTTAGAAACCTGTATAGTGCCAGTAATCCCACATTGTTGTGTAAATTTGTAACAATATCTTGAGCTTGCTGATCTGGAAGAACAAGTTTTGACCCTTGGAAGATTCACCCTTGTGTGTTTTGTGTGTGTTCTGGCTTTTGGAGTAACTGTAGTTGTTGTGGAGAGTATTTAGGAAAAGGAAGATCATTGGGAACTAGTGGAAGAAGAAGGGAGGGACATGGCTTGTGCAGCTAGTTTAGCTTGTGTGTCCAAAAAGGCATTACTCTAAGAGATAAAGTCTGGTGAAGCATGATGCCCCTCACAATGAATGCCTGCTGCCTGTTCTGGAAGTTGGACCACCTCTAGTAGTTTAAGAATGAGAGGCTCGTTTGTGATAGGGGTTCCCTGAGTACTGATGAGACCCCTTTCCTGTCATATGGCAGTATGAGAGTAAAGAATACTAAAAGTATTCTTTGAGTCTGTGTATATATTGATTATTTTGTCTTTGGCCAGTGTAAGAGTTCATGTAACAGTCATAAGTTCAGCCTTCTGTGAGGATGTTCCTGGGGGCAGTGCACTTGTCTCAATCACCCCAGACTTTCTGACTATAGCATATCCTGCTCTCTTCTGAACATCCATGTTTGTTGAGCTGCCATCTATAAACCATGAATCTGAAGCTGCAGATAGAGGTGTGCTGCTAATATGAGGAAAAGGAGTGGGAGTCATTTGTAGGACCTCAATGCAGTCATGAAAAGGAGTTGTGTCTGTTCGAGATCAGGAGTAAAGTGGCTGGATTGAGGGGGCTGCTAGTTGAGATTGTGACTGTAGGATCTTGTATAAGTGTCAGGTGTATCTGTTGTAAGCATGATGGAATCATCAGAGCAATGGTGTGTCTTATGTGTGATTAAGTCAGCAAGGTGATACGGTGAGTAAACCATGACTGTTTGTCCTAAGGTGAACTTTTTTGTCTGAGTTAAAATTGCTCGTAAGGTAAGATTGGGGAGGGTTATAGCCAGGGCTTTAGGTAAAGCATTGTTAAGCATGAGAAAGGAGGAATGAGTTGGTGCTGAAGGTCTAGTGGTTCCAATAAAGATCCCTTTGAAGCCTGGTATAGTGGTTTTGCCAAAGAGGCAAAGGTAGGAATCCAAAGGCAAAAAAATTTGCTAACCCTAAGAAAGATAGCATCTGACATTGAGTAGTTAGCATCTGGAGGTCATGAAGTAACGCTTTGTGATCATAAGTTATGGAACTTGTGGTAGGAATAAGAGTGAGCCCTAAGTTTTGACCTTTCATGAAGCTATCTGAGCTTTGGTAGGGGAAACTCTGTATCCCTGGTCAGAGAGAAAGTTGAGTGGGTAGCCATATTGAGCATAGCTGAAGTGTGGGTAGGGGAACAAAGGAGGAGGTCATTAACATACTGGATAAGTGTACTAGGTTGGAGGTCAACTGCTACAAGATCAGTGGCAAGGGCTTGACTAAAAACATAGACTATCCCTGAAGCCTTGAGGTAGGACTGTTCATGTGAGTTGTACAGATCGAAAGGTGTCTGAATCTGTCCATGTAAAAGCAAAGAGATCCTGGCAGTCAGAATGTAGGGGTATAGTAAAGAAGTTATCCTTGAGATCTAACACTGTAAAGTGAGAGGTGGATGGGGGAATATAGTATAGTATAGGGGTTTGGGACAACTGGATGAATTGGCAAAACTGCATTATGGACAGCCCTGAAGTCTTGTACTAATCAATATGAACCATCTGCTTTAAGTACGGGGAGACTTGGTGTGTTGTAGGGGGAATGTGTATCCTTTAAGACTCCATTAGCTAGCAGATGGCAGATACGAGGTTTGAGTCCCTGCAGGTGTCTTGCAGCAATAGGGTATTGTGGAACACAAGGGAAAACAGAAGAACCCTTGAGATGAATTAAAACTGGGATAGCGTGAGTGGCACATGTGGGTTTGGAGGTGTCCCATACTACTGGATCAGCAAGCGAGGAGGGAAGAGGAAGGGTTAGGGTAGTAGCACATAGGCATTGGGGTTAAAGTGTGAGGGTACTGGAAAGTGAAGGTATAAGAAAAGTTGAGTTTTTGAAGTAAGTCCCTGCATGAAAGAGGTTGAGATGACTAAAAAGCTATGTTTAAAGAATACATCTTGAAATTGGCAAGGAATAAGGCCCATGCGCAGAGGTTGTGTTAGCTTACCATCAATCCCCACAGTGGAAACGTGACTGGGAACATCAGCCTAAAAACTCAGGTTTCCCACTATATAGAGCCCCAGTGTTGATAAGGAAAGAAAGTGTTTTACCTGAAATATCCAGTGAGACTTGGGGTTCTGAGAGAGTCACTTTGGTGGGGGCTGTGGATCCCGAGTTCTGTCAGTCGATTCTCCAGTGGTGAATCCAAGCAGACTGCACAGAGATGAACCTGGAGGTGGAGGTGGCGATGTTGTTGGCTTCTGTGAGGGCATGAAAGTGGATGACTTACCCACTCTCTGGTGGACAGGGAAGTCGACCTTCCTCTTGATTGTAGAGAGGGCATGGTCCTGGAGGAGGCCCTGGGTTTGGGCAGGCTCATGCTCAGTGTCCTTCCTTGCTGCATTGGAAGCATGGTTCCGGAGGAGTGTGGGGTTTGGATGCCATATTAGCAACTTCACCGGTTGGTGTGTCTCTCCAAGCCTTGAGTGCTGCAGTGAAACATTAACCCTGGAGTTTGGCCTAAGTCTGATCTTTTCTAAATCCTGTCTGGCTTGCAGTTTGAGCTCTTCTGGTTTGTCCTGCTTAAGCAGTTGCTCTCGATTATTAAAACTGTGCAGAATGTGAAAGGCTGTACGTGGAAAGATCCTTTTGTGGAGATTGAGGACCTAGATTAGATTTTTAAAATTTAGTTTGTACATCTGGCACCGCCTGGGAAATGAAATGAGAATGAAGAAGAATAATCCCCTCAGGCGTTGCAGGGTCTACTTTTGTATATTTAGTAAAGGCTTCAGTAAGCTGGGTGAGAAACGTCACCAGTTTTCATCTGCCTGGTGGGTTTGCTCTCGCAATTTGCACCAGGGTAGCATCAGTTCCCCTCACACACCCCTTTGTGGCCCCCCACTTTCTTCTGGCCCTACTGCCATTGGGAGGGCACATAGCTGACACGAAAAGCATCACTAGAGCCTCCGGACTCCAGAGGATGGGGTGTACCCGGAAATGCTCGAGCATATTGAAAATGGACAGGAATCCCAGGTGCTGAACCTGACACTGACCCTCTGCATTCAGTAAGAAGTGCATGTTTGGCCTTGGCCTGGAAATTGAAAGTGAGGACATATTATCCCTGCCTCATCTCACTGATGAACCAGAAAGACACCATGGGTGCTGGTGCCTCCTTCTAGCCCTGACTGGACAGGCTTGAGTCATGAAAGCATACCGTGGAAACAAGAGTGTCCTGAGAGGAGCTGTCTCCCTCCCCTTCCCCCAACTCCTGGAATAGAAATGACCCTCGAGCTGCTTCCGGAGTGTCCAGAGCAGGATAGGGGGTTAAAAGAGGATGAACTGTCCCTGCTGGGGGCCTCTCCTCAATGGGAATGTAGCGGGGAAACTCTGGGGTTAGCAGTTCCATTGAGTCAAAATGGGAGGTGACAACTTCACAGAAGGGGAGGAGGGGCTGAGGAGCGAGGTGGAGGAGTTGGGAGGGGTTAAAGATGGCATTGGGTTGGTGATGACAGAGGAAGGCGGGAGGAGGGGCCTGCGAGAACATTTATGATGGGCGGGAGGAGAGGAGGATCGATAGGGGATCTATCAGGGGAGGAGCGAGGTGATGAGAGGGGAGATGGATGGGCAGAGTATTCATGAGTTAAAGGGGGTGGAGAGATGGCAGAAGATGGTGGAGGTGAGAGGGGAGAGAGAGAAGGCTGCGGAAGTGGAAGGAAGGATAAAGAGATGGAGGTGAGTTGGCTGAGGGAAGGGGGGCT
>PVJX010023689.1:0-28963 GCA_004027295.1 Dolichotis patagonum | reverse complement strand
AAAGATAGATGTCCATATTACTGTTTTTGTTAGAATGTTGAGCAGAACCATTAACAGGCTCATTGTTTGAATGTGTACTTTGTATGTTTTAACTTTGTAACTTGAACAACTATTTACAATGATGACAGTATGTCACTTATTAAGTGGCGATTTCTTAGTATTTTTGTTTTTGTTTTTGTTGTGGTTGTGGTTGTTGTTCTTTTTTATTCTTTCTTTTTTTCTTTCCCCTTTGGAATTCTGTACTGTTGTTACCCTCTTTCTGTTTTGTTTGGGGTTTTTTTCTTTCTTCTCTTTAAACAAAAAATTTTTATTAAATGTTCTATTACTAATAGCATTTAGATATGTCACTGGACAAGGAGATAATTATACTCACAGTTGGAATTGTAAATTGAACAGCATGACTTAGAATAATACTAGAAAATGGAAATTAAAAGGGATAAATCTGAAAAAGATGAAGAATATTATTAAGTTGGGAAATACAATATATAGGACAGAAGAGATAAATAGAGATACAAGCCTTGATCAATACTCAGATAATTTAATATTATAATAATAGTCAATTCTCCCCAAATATCTTGATATATTCAATGACATCCAAATAAATACTCTAAGTCAAATGTGCTAAAAGCTCAAAGGACCAGTAACAACCAAAGAAAACGTTTAACATAGAACAAATCTGAAGGAGTTACCCTACCTCATTTCAGGAATTATAAACTAAAAACAAAAAAGACAGTAAAATAACTCCATAAATATGTCAGTGTAACAGAATGGAATCCAGGAATTCATTCACATATATCGGTACATAGAAACAAATAATGATGAGAAAGATGTCACTGAAGAGGACATGAGAAAAAGGATAGTCAATAAGACAACTAGCTTTGAAACCATTGGCTGTCCATTCCCAGAGAGTGAACCTCAATCTACACTCCGTATCTCTTAATGTCGACATAGATATTTCTTCCTTAGCTTCTCACTCCTGGGACAAAACAGCTGACAACCACAGGTGGGAGGAGGGGAGCCTTACTCTGGTCCCTAGTTTTCAACCAAGAAGCACAGGGATCCGCAGAGAACACACACGCCTGGTGTTGGCCCAGGTGAGCCAACATGTTCACCAGGCCTTTCCCTGAATGGGAGGCCTCAGGACACATTTTAGATGTGAAGTGTAACTCTTTACCTCTCCAGCCAGCAAGAGAAACAGTAACAGGGACATTTTGAAGAGTTACATCCTGTGAAGACATCACCCGCCACTTTTGAATTCTGTGGGTAGACTAGCAGGTTGCAAACTCACATGGCATTTTTTTTACTTCTCTTAAAAGCTGTTACCTCGCTTTGAATACTCTGGCTAACTCATACAGGCTAATGGGGAGGTTCAGAGTGACAGCACATCACATGCATGCAGTGCGCGCTAACCGAACCCAGCCTTGCTACAGTCACTCTCCCCACGTACTTGGCAACCTCTGGTCATCACTGTTTTACCTTCAGCTCGACTGTTGTGAAGCTTCTCCATGTGAGAGAGAGCACGGTGTCCTTGCCCTTACGTGCCTGGAGTATTTATGTGCAAGAGTATTCCATTTCTAATAATGACCCCTATTCCCATCAACTACAATTTACACAAACAATAATAATCATAATAATAATAGTAATGCATAAAGAATGCAAGAGAAATAAGAAAATAGAGCAGTGAATCAGGCATAGTAGCCATAGTTCTTTTATGATCTAATAAGAGTCTCTTTCCTTCTGCCCCAGGGAACCCTGGGAGTCAGTCTCCACTGAGGTCAACATTCTCAGATTCATGGAGGACAGGGTTCTATGCTGTGCCAAGAACCAAAGTGAAGATCTCTAGGAAGTACAAAGGTGACAAGCAGGATCCAGTTACTCCTCCCTCCTGTCACACCCCAGACACAATGATGGATGTCATATCTACTGACTGTCTCCTCTGTGAGTTAGGAAGATGGCCTTGTTCTGAGGTTTGTGTTCTAGGTGACAGGAGTAGAGAGGGCTCCAGCTCTGTTGGGGGTCCAGGTAAGAGCTGGAGGAGGAGTGTGAAAGCCTCATTGCTGACTGACTGTCACCAAACAGTCCAGATCCTTTGCTTTGTCATTCCTTCACTGCCAGGAAGGATTTCCAGGTGAGACTAAATTACTACACAGGGAAGCCTGCCAGTCAAGTTCTTGGTCTGAAGGGAACAGATTTAACTCCACAGAGGATGCGAGTCAAAACTTTGCCTAGAATCAAGGTAATGATCCCTAGTGAGACTGGGGGAACAGGAAGACTCCCCTTCAATCCCTGCTGCCTGACCTCAGACATAGCTTTGGAATAAGGGGCCACTGACGAAACCCCATGTGGTGAGAGCAGCAGGAATCGATGTTGTCAGGTCCACCCTTCAGGTAAGAGGAGTAAAGTGGGTGCAGTTTGGATAGGGGTCACCATGATAGGCTATAGGTAGAGCAAAGACATCCCAAGTTAGAGAAAGTTTTCCCAAGCAATCCAGATCTTCCTTTATTGTCAGCCCTGGACCTAACAGGGACCAGAAACCCCATGCCAGAGAGAGAGCTTCCTCAAAGAATCCAGATTTACCTTACCGTTAGCCCAGAGCTCCTGGGAAGCATTCTCTGATGAGGCCTTGGTATTGCCTCAGGGGATAAAAAGAGTCAGAGCCTTGTGCTGAGCTCCTGACTTCAGGAGGGAGGAGAGGAAAGAATCTGGGCTCAGTTAAGTCAAGTTGAATGCTGTAAGAATAGTGAGGAAGCCTCACCACAGAAAGAGGATAGCAAAATAATCTTGAAAAGTCTCTGTTGCCTGCTCCACAGGAGGAAGGAGAAAACTTCCAGGAGAGCTTCTCCTTTGTCCTATTTGGCTTGTGAGAGGACAACAGAGCTTTGTTCTGGGCTCTGAGCTTCAGGTGAGAGGAGCAGAGAGAGCCTGGGATCTGTTAGATCCGGGTGAGGGCCTGTTGGTGGTACTCAGGAATCCCCAACTCAATTAGACCATCTCAGAAACTTCTAGAAAACACTCCATCACTGGACCTGCACTTCACAGTGCAGAATTCTCAATAGAGATCCACTTTTCTCATTAATGAGAACTGACATTCAGGGCCTTTTTCTAAGGACTGTGCTTCAGGTGAAAGGCACGAAAGACCTGGGGTCATATATTTCAGAGGAGCCCTGCATCAGGGGAAAATGTCTCTGGAGAGCACCCTTTTCACCTCAGGGCACCAGGAGAGGAGGCAGAACTGAGCTCTGAGAACTGTGCTTCAGGTGGGAGGAGCAGAGAGGACCTGGGCTGAGTTAGGTCAAGAGGAGGCCCTGAGGGCACAGTGAGGAAGCCCCAAGCCAGGCACAGGATCCACAAACAACCCATATCTGCCTCTGTTAACAGCCCAGCACCCTGGGGGAAGGAATTTTCAGGCCATTACACTCTTTTGCTTCAGGGCGGCAGGAAAGGAGAGACAGAGCCTTGCTTTGAGACCTGGAGCGGTGAAGACTGGGCTCAGTTAGATCGCAGCCAGAGGATGTGGGTCTCTGTTGCATTTTGATGTTAGTGTAGTGCGTGGTGAGTGATATGGTCTAACTTCCACCTTCTCTATGTAGATAGACAATTTCCCCAGCATCAGCTGTCTAAGGCTATCTTTCCTCCAGGGAAAGTACTTGGCTCCATTGTCAAGGATAAGGTAGCAAAGTTTCTTGGTGTTGTTTCCATGCCATCTATTCTGCTCCATTCCTCAGGAAGTCTGGTGTTTGTTTGTTTGTTTGTTTGTTGGGGGGGTGGTTTTTTTTTTCCTTTTTGCCAGTACCAAGGTCACGTTTGTACTTCAATTTAACGTGGAGGATTGTGATACTTTCTGCCTTGCCTTTGTTGCCTAGGATTGCTTTAGTTGCTCTAGGCCTCTTCTGGTTCCATATGAATTTTAGGATTATTTTCGATAGTTCTCTGAGGCAAGCTATGGGTATTCCGACTGGGGTTGCATTATATTTGTTTACCAATAGTTTTGAACAGGTGAGCATCATGACTATATTCATTCTGTCCCTCCAGTAATGCAATATCTTTCCATTTTCTGATAGTCTCTTCAGTCTCTCTCTCTCTCTCTCTCTCTCTCTCTCTCTCTTTGGCGTACCTACCGTAGTTTTCATTGTAGAGAACCTTTAAATTCCTTAGTTAGATTAATTCTTAAATATTTCATTTTTATTCATGCTATCATGAAAGGTATTGTTTGTCTCTTTTTTTCTCAATGAGTTCATTACTGGTGTACAGGAACACCACTGTGTTTTGTGTGTTAACTTTGTAACCTGGTATGTTACTGAAATTGATTATTAATTTTCAGAGCTTTTTGGTGGATTTGGGGGTGTCTTCTGTAAAGAAGATCATGTCATCTCCAAATAATGATATTTTTATTCTTCCTTTCCTATAAATGTGTCTTTAATTTCTTTCAATTTCCTGACTGCTCTGGGTAATGTGTTGAGATGTATATTGAACAGAAATAGTTACAGTGGACATCTTTGTCATGTACCTGATTGTAGAGAGAAAGCTTTCCATTTCTCATCACTTAATGTTAATTTGGCCATAAGTTTTTGACAGTTTTTGGCATTTATGAGATGGAGATGTCACTCTTTTATACTTATTTTTTTGTGTTTCTCATCATGAGTGAACATTTGATTTTGCAAGCATTTGCTCTTTATCTATTAAAATGCTCCTGCATTTTTTTGCTTCTTTTTATGCAGTGTACTCCCTATTTGATTAGAACATTTTGAGCCATTCCTAAAGCTCTGAAATGAATTCTACTGGAGCATGATGTATGATCTTCAGGAGGATTTGATGCATTCTTTTTGCCAGTGTTTTATTGATGATGTTCGCATCTATGTTCATTAAGGTGATTGGCCTATAGTTCTCTTTTTTGGTTATATCATTTTCTGGTTTCAAAATCAGGGTAGTGCTTGTTTTCAAGAATCACTTTGGGAATACTGTTTACTTTTCAAATGTTTGAAGAGTTCAAGGATCATTATCATTATATCTTCTCTACATCTCTTGATGAGTTTGGCAGTGAATCTATTGTAACTTAGGCTTTTCGTGTGTGTGTGTGTGTTTCAACTTCATTGACTAGATCATTTGGAATTTTCATGTCTTCTTTGTCACTTCTGCTGAAAAAGCTTTGAATACATGTGTTAATGTCTTGATTTCTGATTGAAATCTTTTTATAGACAGTAATTCTTTGCTAAATGTTCATTCATGATCTGTATAGTTTTGTTTAGCTAAGCTAGCTTTTTGTTATAGTCTTCTGAAAGCTCTTTGATCATTTTGGTTATTACTTCCATTTCCTGTTCTGTTACATATTCTATGATTCAGCCAAGCACCACTCTGATGTACTTTATAACCTCTGCTATAATCCTTTCAAATACTCTTGGTTGTGGCTTATGCTACTCTCCTCCACAATACCCAGTGGAGCTTTCAGGGATCTAGGAGGTTAAGGAAGAATTTTCTTGGCTCTGTTTTCATGTTTCTCTTTTTTTGTTGTTTGCTTTGTTTTATGCTGACATAAAACACTTAGAATGATAAGACATTTTTGCTACTATAGAGACCTTCTTCAGTTAGTCTACTTTCTCGGGATGTTGTTTGAGAAGAGATAAGTATAGTCCTTCGCTCTGTCCCAAGATCAGACCACCTCTGTGAGTTTTGGCGAGGAGGATGTAGTGTGAGTGGGCCAACACCATGTTGCCTGGGAATGTACTCGGGTATTGTTAATGTCCCAAAGAAATCCTGAGTAGTGGTAAACAGAATGTCTACTGTCAACAATTATGTGATCTGCAAATGTCAAGCACATCAGCTATAGTGATAATAGCATGCAAGCACAACAAAATTGTTACCATCATTAGCAGTGGAATAGTGTAAATATTACTACAACCCAATTATGGCGTACATCTCAATATGGAAAAATATTACAGTTATTGCTTTACTAATCATGGAAAAATATCAACCATAATTTTATAGAGTTAACTAGCTATATGAAGATTAATAAAGTTCAATGGTGATGCTACTAAAGATATAGTGGGCTGGAAAAGGAGGAGTAAATGAAGAAAAATGTAGAAGCTTGAACTATAGGATATAAGAAGAGACTGAAGTAGGTGAAAAGATCCTATTCAGGACTATAAGGACATTTGTAGAATTAGGTAAAAGTGATGGAAAATAGTGATGAGAAATTGGCAATAACAAAAAAGAGAGAAAGTAAAGTATACAGAGGATAAAAACAAAGAAAGAAGATAAAGAAAACAAGGGGAAAAAGAAAAATGTAGGCGACTATAAGATAAGAAATAAAATTAGAAAAAAAATCTTTCTGATTTAGAATGCATAGTTTCCTCCCAGCATCAGAAAATCTGAGATGATTTGTTCCCAAGGAACCTGAGCATATCTGCAGGGCTAGAGGAGCCAGCGCAGCCAGCGAGGCAGGGACCGTCCTGCCCAAAGAGAGGCCAGGCCCTGGTGCATATGCCGGTTCCCAAGCCTCGGGGAATGAAAATATCATCCACTGCTTCATAAGCCTTCCCTTCCTCCTATTCTCAACTGCACACTACTCCAAGGGAAGTTCCTCTGGTTGGGACACAAAAATATCCCCAGTATCCTCAGGATGTCTTCTCTATCCCACTACCATGGCCTCGCCTCAGAAGCTCCAATTCAGTGAGGGATCCAGCAGGCAAGAAGGGGAGGGTTCACGGACCTCATACGATGTGCTAGTCCATCTTGTCTTGCACCATATGTCACTCGATAACATGATCACGGAATTACTGCATATCCTACTTCTTTTGATAAAGAAGCAACTGACCACCATGCCAGAATTGCTACACTGTCTAGACCCCAATTGCAACAAATGCTTCCCTCAGATCCTCAGGGAACTTCTTGAGTGCATCTGTGTGTGTGTTTCAGCACTGATGTATGGGAAGTGGATTTCCTTGGGCAAAAATATGTCCTTGTCCCTTCTTGGGTCTCACTTGTAATGGAATGCTAGGAGAAGAGAACCAGATCCCTCCAAAATCAAACTCCTGATATTCATCCTGCCTCTCATCTTCTTGAAGATCAAAGGTGCCAGTGAGGAGAGCACAAGAGAAGTACTGAGAACAAGGGAGATGATACCTCAGGGAGAGAGCTTTGTTACTGGAGAGCCTTGGAAATTCATCTGAGACGATTTGGTACAGAAAGGCTATTTAGTATACCAAGCAAATGACCAATACTTATCCTGCTCAGTTTGTCTTGTGAGGTGCAGGGACCCATGCTGAAACAAGTAAGATGAAAAGTCCTAGAGCATTTGGGCAGAGTGGATAGGGGAGATCACAAGTCATACCCAGGCCTATCTAAAGAGGCTTTGATAGAGGAACAAGAGGGTTCCCATGCATGAGGAATGGACCACCAATGGGGGACCTCTGTTCCAAGGACAGGGGCTGTTCAGTCATATCTCTTGCTTTAGTTTTTGCCTCATGTGAAATGAGGCCTCTTCTTCAGTGTGTTTCTGGAGAGCAGGTCATTTTCTAAGTAATTAAAATCAAAATAAGGAAGGGAAGTTGTAGTGCATATTGTCTTAATGGGTGTTCTGTTTGGGTTACATGGAAATTGACAAATGTTTTCTTTATAATGTTGACATCTTGTGCCATTTTTATTTATTTATTTATTTATTTATTTATTTGGTACTGGGCGTCAAACTCATGACCTTGCACTTGCCAGGCAGGTGCTTATGCCGCTGAGCTAAATTCCCAGCCCTCTTGTGCCACTTTTGCAAGATTGGAGTAGATTGCACATTTGCTCATGAGTGATATTGATCTCACACATATGTTTAGGTTTATGATATTGATGGTTGATTGTGATTTTTGATGTGATTTTAATGTGATTTTTTAATTTATTTTTGAAAAAGTAAAACAGAAAAAAGGGTAGAAATGATACCGAATTTCAAAAAAATAACATTAAGAAATCATCACTAGTTGACATATTACATATTGTCATCTCAGAAGTGCTCAAAAGTTAATATAATACTAATTCCACATGAATATTCACCTTGCATCCAAAGTATAAAAGTCTTTGATTTTTTCAAACCAATGGGCAAAGCTTTAACTTTACTTGTGATAAAATAGAAATGGAGTAGAAATTTCCTTAGAAATATGTAAGAAGTTTACATCAAGTTAGAGTCTACAAATATACGGATAAAACTAGATTCTTGGCTTGTTATTTATTTTCTTCTGTTGATCCGATAGTATTAAAAATATGTATATCTGAATCTGCTTGGTTTCTTCAATTACACTAGGGAAATTCCCTTTCAATAAAGAACCCTATCTGCTCATACACACACTGATCCCCAGGCCTTAATTGCACATGTGCTCTTTGGAAGATTCTCTGTCTGTGATGGAAATATAGGTAAAATAGGCCAGGCAGGATCAAAACCATGCATAGGATGGTGTCGTTCAGGAATACCACCAATGTCAAGAGATAGAGAGATGGCTTTGTGGAAGGTCATAAAAAAGAGGCCTGAGGGGTTGGAGTCTATCAGAAAGCAGCCCTGGGTGAGTGGTGAGCCATGGCAGTTTGAGTGTTTAAATGCAATTCTTCTGCAGGAAGACTTAATGAGGCTACAAATATCCCAGGATCAGACCCTCAGATGAGGTGTCTTGGGCCTGAGATAAAAGCCTGAGAGGATGGAAGCACTTTTAAATGATGGTTGAAGCTGAGAAGAATCTTCACCCGAGACAGTGATGAGAAAAGTGGTCCTCCACAGTGCAAGAAGCAGGGGACTTAGCCCCAGCATCTGCAAGGTTTTCCTGAGAGGTAAAGGGCACACTTAGGCGAAATGATTCCCAACGTCCCTGGTCAGGTGCTCTGCTGTCTGCTCTGCCTATGGTTTGGAAAATTATGTTGAAAAGGCCTGGTGATAGTGGGCATCCTTGTCTTTCTCCTGACTTCAGTGAGAAAGCTTTCAGCTTCTCTCAATTTAGTATGAATTTGGCCATTAGGTTGACCAGGATGGCTCTCATATGATTAAGAGTAGGTTTTCCTATACCAACTTTTTTTCAGGGATTTAATCATGAATGGATGTTAGATTTTATCAAATGCCTTCCTATGGCTATTTATATGATCATGTATTTTTGTGCTTGCTTTTCTTTTGGGATGCATTTAATTTTTGATTTATGCATGCTGTACCATCCCTGCATCCCTGCAGTGAAACCTGCTTCATCATGATGCGTGTTCTTTTTGATGATTTGTTGCATTCTATTTGCTAATATCTTACTATGAATTTTGCCTCCATATTCGTTGCAGTGATTGGTCTATAGTTCTCTTCTTTGACTAGATTCCTTTCTGGTTTTATCAGCCTAGTATCTGCTTCTAGGAATTACTTTTGGAATTCTGCTTCCCATTCAACTTGATTAAGGATTTTAAGGAGTATTGGCATTAGATCATCTCTAAAGTTCTTGTAGAATTGAGCAGTGAAGCTACTGAGACACTGGTGTTTCTTATTTGGCAGCTTTTCTACATAAATTCTCAATTTCACTGACTGATGTTGACTTATTTGTAATTTTATATGCACTTGTTTCAGTTGAGGGTTCATGTATGTCTAAGGATTTATAAATTTCTTCTGAATTCTCTATTTTTTGATGTTCTTTTTAAAATTTTAAAAAATTTATTAGTACTTTTTTGTAGTGCATGTGGTTTACAGTCATCTTTGGGAGTCAGTTCATGTACATAGTACAACTAGTTTTTTAAATCTCCTTGCCTCCATTCTCTCTTCCTCTTCTTCTAATTTTTCTATCTATATTTTCATTCTTGTTGATTTTATTAATTCTAGGTCATACTATGGCACGTAATACTCATTGTATTCATTGTTGTTGTTAGGTTCCTACACATTGCATATCTTTACTTATTTTCTCTTCCTTTCCTCCTTACCATACACCCTTCTTGTCTTGGACCACTTCTCTATTACAAGAGATCCATCCCCCTTTTCCTCTTCTGTCCATACTTTATTGGGTTTTTTTTGTTTGTTTATTTTTACTGTACTTCACTCAAATGAGTCATACCATAGGTATTTAAGCTACTGTATCTGGTTTATTTTACTCAATACTATATTTTTCAGATGCATCAATTTTCCTACAAATGTTTCAGATTTTTCACCCTTTATAGCTGAGTAGTGTTCCATTATACATACCACGTTTTCTTTATCTAGGCATCTGTTGATGTGCATACAAGTACTTTCCAGGATTTAGCTGTGACAAATTGTGCTGCTACAAAAATTGATATGTTTACATCACTGTAGTGTGAGGTCTTAAGATCTTTGGGGAAAATTCTTCAAAGGGAGGTACCTAGGTCATATAGAATTTCTAATTTCAACTCTTTGAGAAATCCCCATGATGATTTCCATAATGGTTCTACTACTTTGCATTGCCACCAACAAGGAAAAGATTTCTTCTTGACTATTGCCATCCCACAATTTGTTATTGCTTGATTTCTTAATGATTGTAATTATTTCTGGAATACATGGAATAGTAGCATTGTTTTAATTTGCCTTTGTCTAATGGCCAGAGATGTCAGATCTTTTTTCATATATTTATTGACCATTTGTATTTCTTCCTCTGTGAAGTGTCTGTTCAACCTTCTTGCACATCTTTTGACTGGATCTTTAATTTTAGGTGGTTTACTTCTTTATTTCTTTATATAATTCTAGGTATTATTCCTCTGTCTGAGGAATAACTGAAAAAAAATTTCCCATTCTTTGGGTTGTCTCACCATTCTTCTAATTGATTCTTTTGCTATACAGAATCTTTTGATTCTGACATAAGCCCATCTTGCTGATTCTTGCTATTATTTCTTTAAGTTCTGTCATATTGTGTTCTTAAGGTAATTACAACTAATCTTAAGAATTTTGGCAGAGTCCATTTTGATTTCAACTTTAACATTTATAGGTGCTTGAATTTGGGTCTATTTTTCCTTTTTTTTAAGAATGTCTGGGAGTTTGTCAATTTTGTTTATTCTTTCAAAGAATCAGTTCTTCAATATATTCCTTCTTTGTATTTTTTTATCTTTATCTGAAAATAAATGCTTGGATTTTCAAATCCAAAACAAATTATGCAGGGCCTGGCTTATGGCTACCATGTCACAACCTGTGCCCTTCACCACTGAGTTAAAAACCTTCTGACAGTGTCTCTCTAGGCTGGTCCCCATCCACAGTTTGTTTTCTGAGAATGATTCTCACCCAGTCACTGTGGGAGGTTAACACTAGGAACTCCAAAGTAAAACTGTACCGTAGCTGTTTCTGTGCCATTCCAGGAACCTCAGAGCCCCAGGTTCAAACACTCTGAGTCCCACGTTCCTGGAATGGCACAGAAACACTTGCACATTCCAAGGATATGGCTGGCACCTGCACAGGGGTCAGTCACCTTCTGTTTCCTATGTAAGGATTCTGTGGGAGCAGATCTCCACCCTGGCCCTTCAGATCACAAGAACCATCTGTCTATTGAACAACCACTCTTTCTCCCTGGGTCCTCCTGAAGTGTCCAGGTGACACTCTGGTTCTACAGATGCACTCCCTTTCCCAAGAGCCAAGAGTGAGGGAAAAATCCCAGACTGATGTGTTCCCTTCTCCACAGTAGTTTGTCGCTTCAGTGTCTCTGTAGACTTTCTTTTACTAGTACGTGTTTGCAGCACATAGTGATAACATTCACCAGAGGGGATTTGTACATGTATGTAATGTATCTTACTTCTGGTTTTTGTTCCTGTCCCTCTTCATTTACAAAAGCTCAAATTCATTTTTTCTTCAATTATTTTCCTTTAAATCTCTTTTCCCTTCCTTTCCTCTACCCGTCCACTACCTCCTGTTTCCCTTTCTCTTGACTTCTTTATATTTGCTGTCAGTTTTGCTCCTTGTTTATACCTTGTGTTTCTGGCACAAGAGAAAGAATGCAGTATTTGTACATATGTGTTTCACTAATTTCACTTAAGATTATGGCCTCAACGTGCCACAGGCATTTCCTTCTTTATGGCAGAGTATTGCTGTATTATAAATAAAGGCAAAATTTTCTTTATTGACTCATCTGTTGATGGGTTGTTTACAGCACCAAATTTTATGGTGGCTCAATATTAGAAACATACTCTTTAGTTTTCAGTTTTGTGTGTCAGTCCTTCCACATTTCCAGGGATACTTTCTCTTGCTCTCCTGTGCGTGCTCTCTCTCTCTCTCTCTCTCTCTCTCTCTCTCTCTCTCTCTCTCTCTCTGCCCCCCTCTCCAAGTTGTGAATTCCCAGAGGCTACATTCTCAGTCTTGGAGAGGCTGCATTTCTATTGGTCATCATTTTGCTATTTTCCAGCAGTGATGGTTTGAAGGTAACCAAACATCCCTAAACAAAAGGACCCCACAGAGCCTGGCATCTCCTATTTTCAGCCTTGATTTTCTGGTGAGGGTGTTTGTATTTAAACTGCTCACAACTCTAAGTGGCCAGATTGGAGAACTCACCAAGCTGAGACCTTGTTCTTAGAGGTGACCACAAGACAGTAGAGGGAGCTACATGGTTAGTAAATGATGGACAGGCAGGATCAGAGAAAAGTATTCTAATATAAATCAAAAAGTAAAACATTTATTGAAAAGAAACAATATGTTAAAAAATTCAATTTTGCATATTTTTTAATAAATCAATGCCTTATTCTTAGAGGCCAAAATAACAAACAAGTTAGGCTACTGCCTTGTGTCTCCTAAATTAATCCCGGAAAACAACAGAAGAGAGAGGGAGTAAAGCCTTAGCCTATGCGCATGAGCAACTAAATGAAAACATCAAAACGGTGAAGAAGTCCTGGGTGAGACTGTTGACCTGGGATTTGTGGTTGAGTGGGGCAGGGAAGTAGGGGGTCTGCACTGAGGCACTCAGAGGTGGCCCATGACTGTATGGAAGAGGGTTTTAAAACTCCTGCTTCTACAAAGTCTGAAGCAACAGCTCATACCAGAGATTCCAGTGACCTACTTGTCACAGCAGGACACCAGGAAACCTGAGCTAATCTGTTTGTAGAGACTCCACTAATAAGCACCTGAAACCACCCTGGTGGGTGAGGACTGACTTTCAACACACTTACTATTTAACAAAACATAAAGAATGCAAAAAAAGTGAAAGAAATTATAGCTGAGAAGTAACTAACAGTAGTTACTCTATAATTATGTAAGAATCTCTTCCCTTCTGCCCCACAGAACCCTAGTCAGATCCCTCATGTGAGGTGAATATTTTCAGGTTCATGGAGGACAGGGGTCTAGGCTCTGCCAAGAACCAGTGAGGACCTCTATGAAAGATAAATGTGACCCTTGGATTCCAGATCTTCCTCTCCTGTCACACTCTGGGCACATTGAGGGATGTGATGTCCTCTGCCTTCCAGCACTTGGGGTCAGAGTTGTGATAGCCTTTTTCCTGCTTCACTGAGGGCCCCAGGTCTGTTAGGGTCTAGGTGAGAGTGTGGATGTCCCAACCCAGAGAGAGTGTCACCGAACAATCCAGATAATCCTGTTTTGTCTTTCCTGAACTGCAAGGAATGATTTTCAACTGAGACCACTTTGTAACACAAGGGAGCATGAGAGGCAGATTCTTGGTCTACGGGAAACAGATTCAGACCCATAGAAAACAAGGATCCCGGTGCTGCCAGGAACCAAGGTGAGCATCTCCAAGGAGGGTGAGGGGCCAATGCAGAGGCCTGCCTACCACCCTGCTGCCAAGCTCCAGGCACGTTGCTGGATGTGGGATCCACTGACTGCCTCATTGGATTAGAAACACAGGGGGGCCTGTTGGAAGGTCAGGCTTCAGGTGAGAGGAGTAGAAAAGATGGGGCTCAGTTGGGGTTCAAGGTGAGGTGCTGTGGGGGGAGTAGAGATTGCGCAACTCAGAAAGAGGTCTCCAAACTGTCCCCCTGTTTCTCTTGTGGTGTAGTGAGATGCACGCACTTCCCATGTAGAACAAGACATAATTGCCAGGAATGTTACTTTAGCTTACGTAATGAATAAAGAGGCAGAGTTCAAAATGAAAGTAGGAGGTCAATTTTGAGAAAGACAGAAAAGGACGGAGACAGCTATCTTGGGAGAATTGATTAGGGGTCATCAAAAATGAAATACCTGTGGATATTTGTTCTCAGCCTTTTTTTTATTTAGGCGTAGTGACTCCTTCCCCTCCAGAGTGGGGGAGGGGACCTTGACATTTCACCATTTCTTTGGTTCTCTGTCTTTGATTCCAACCAGAGCACTTTTTATCTGTATTCTTTTTTGCACTCTGATTACTTCCTGTCCTTTTGTGATGGGAAAGTGTGTGGGAGTCACCTTATGGGAAGTTAAGCTACAGTTCATGATTAAGTAAAGGAGAAATGTGTGTGTTTTATATATTAAATAAGAGCCCTTAGGTGGCTGCTCCTGCTCCTTATCTCCATTGAATTTTATCAGGAGAGACTGAGGGCTTTCCTGTTCTTGGCTACATCCCACTTTAGACTGTCACTTTTAATAAGTTTTTTTGATAATGTGTTACCTGGCACCTTCTCTCTCTCTCTCTCTCTCTCTCTCTCTCTCTCTCTCTCTCTCTCTCTCTCATTGCTGGAGCCTAATTTGCAGAGGAAAAATAACCTTTAGTAAGATTTCCGATTAGTTTCTTTAATGAAGCTTGATGAGATCCTATTGTATCCTTTTTCCAGACTATGGACCGCTGTCTCTACACTCTCCTGTCAGCCCTGGACCACACAGAGGCTGATTTGTTGGAATGAGCTTCAGCCTCAGGGGACCCTGTGAGACAGAGCCTTGGACAATGGGGAACAGAATCAGGTCTATAGTAGACAGAAATACAGGCTGTGCCAGGAATCAAGCCATTGATCCTTAAGAAAGAGGGGCTTCCCAAAATTCCTTTTGGCTCAGGCTGTCAAACCTTTGAGACCCTGTGTACATTACAAAATGTGACATCCACTCACTAGCACTGTTTTTGACTAGAGCAACAAGTGGTCTTGTTCTGAGCTGTGTGCTGTATTTGAGGGCATTAAAGAGAGTTGGGCTCAGTTAGGGGTCACATTGAGGGGCTGTGTGGTAAGTGAACATGCCCCACAGCAAAGACCAAGACCAGGAGCAACCCTGTTTTACCCTGCTCTTAGCCTTGCACTCCTGGGAGGGTTTCTCTGCTGAGGTCTTGATTTTGCCTCAGGGGACACAGAGTGCAGAATCAGAGTTTGTGCTGAGGGCCTGGCTTCCGGAGAAAGGTGTGGAGAGGACCTGGGCTCAGTTAAGTCAAGTTGCATGCTGTGGGAAAATTGAGGAAGCCTCACCTCAGAGAAAGGTGCCAGAACACAGTAGAAAAACCTTGGTTTCCTTCCTTGCCTGAGAAGGTACAGAATTCTCAAGAGAGAACTCCCTTTCCGCAGCTGGACCCTTAGAGAATATCAGAGTCTTGTTCTGAGGACCAAACTACAAGTGAAAGGAACACGAAAACCTGGTCAGTTAGGTCCAGGTGAGGAGCTGCTGGTGACACTCCAGAATCTCCACCGGAGTGAGAGGGTCTCAGAATTTTCAAAAAATTCTCTCTTGCTGGTCTTGCCACTCACAGTGCAGAATCCTCAATAGAGAACCTCTTTGCTGCTCAAATGGAAACTGAAAATCAGAACCTCTTACTAAAGCCTGTGCTTGAGGTAGGAGGAGCAAAAGGCCTGGGGTCAGGTAGGTCAAGGGAGCCCTGCATTAAGGGAAAAATGTCTCAGGGCAGTCACAGAAGAGTCAGGGCCGAGTTATGAGGACTGAGCTTCAGGTAGGAGGAGCAAAGAGGATCCTGGCTAATTTGGGCCAAGATGAGGCCCTGAAGGGACAGTGAGGAAGCCCCAAGCCAGGGACAGGGTCCACAAACAACCCAGATCTGCTTCTGTTACAAATCAGTAGCCAGGGGGGAGGAGTTTTCAAGACATCATCCCCTTTTGTATCAGGGCACCAAGAGAGGAAAGCCAGAGCCTTGCTCTGAGACCTGTGTGCTTGGCTCTAGGGAGCAGAGAGCACAGGGCTCAGTTGGGTCACAGTGGCAGGCTGTGTGCCACTGCTGAAGCCTCAGCTCACAGAGAGTTTCCCCAAAAAAATCCAGATCTACCTCTGCTGTACACAGAGAGTAGATATGCCCTGCAGCACACAGTAACTGTCAGGAAGAGCCTTTGTCATAGGAGACCCAGATGTCACAGCCTTCTTCTGAAGTTTACCCTTCAGGTGGGCTGGCAATGTAGAATCCCAGAGTACTTGGGTTAGTTCAAGGGCTGAGGTTGAAAGACGAAGCCCCATCTCAGATTTAGAGGCCAAAAATAACCCGTATCTGCCTCAGTTGACAGCCTTGCACTACACAGTAGGAAGTTTTCAGGCGAACACCTTGTTTTGCGTTAGGGTACTCATGGAATTTAGAGCCTGGTTCTGAGTTCCAGGCTTAAGGTGAGAGCAGCAGAGAGGACCTGAGCTGAGCTAGGTCAAATTTAGGAGCTGTGGGGTAAGTGTGGAGGCCCTGAGCCAAGATGCAGGTCTCCAAATAATACACGCCTGCCTATGTTATGAGAACTGTACCTGGGACACATTTGCTAGGGTACTCCACTTCCTCTCCCCAGGCCCATGGTGACTTTTGTGCCTTAGAAATCCATGAGTGTCAGACACTTAGGCTTTGGAAGAGATCAAGCTGACGTCTGAGGGAGCACAGAGGGCCCTGAAATAATTCCTTTTAGAACTTCCTGTCATCCCTGAGACAACCCTGGATGAGATAAACACCTAAGTCAGCCTCTGGCATCAGATAGATGTGAGGGCCTCTCTGATGTCTGTCCTTCATGTCAGGGGAGCAGAGAGAACGTGTTCCCACTCCAGGTGAGGTACTGAAGGGGATGAGGAAACCCCAGGCCAACGAGACTGTCTCAGAACAATCCAGATTCATCTAGATCCATCTCTGTTGTTGGTCCTGGACCCAACAGAGGCAGACTTGCAACAATGAATCCTCTCCATTCTTTGGTCATGATGTAACAAGGATAAAGATCAGACTGCCAGGAACCAAGGTCAGGACCCAGAGGAAGGAATGAGGGGACCCACCCCTCCCCACTAGAACAGACCATGGAGGACTTCACTGCCCTAGATATCAGGCCCAGCATGCCCTAGGCATGGTACCTGAGGATTAGAGGTGAGGTCTGAGAATGGCAACACTCTTGTTCTTGGATGAGGGTGCCTTGCCTTCCAGAACAGAGAGGACCCCAGAGAAGACTGCCCCTGCTCGTGAGTGTGGCGAAGCCCCATGCGGGGCTATCAAGCGGGGGATTCTTGACTTCTTCAACAGGGTCTGATGGACCTCAGGGTCTTTGAAGAAGGAGAAAGGCCTCAGGCTAAAGGAGGACATAGGCTCTGTCTTGGTCAAGATGAGAAATGAGGCAGGACTGTGAGACCCAGGACACATGACAGATGAGATCTGGCTTGCCTGTTCTTTCAATCTCAGTGCTATCCTGCATTCCTACCTGGATTCTGAGGGAGGAGGACTCAGCACATGGAAGGGTGGGGCTGCATTCAGGACTCAAAGGAAAGATTTGCGGCAACTTGAGGGGACATGGCACCCTACATTAGAGGGTAACCTCCCAGATGTCAGCACCTTTATGGCTGGCTCTTAGTGTCATGAATGAGAAAGCCTCAGTCTGAGGAGTGTGGCGTCAGGTCAGAAGATCCAAGACATGGGAAGCCTGGCCCTGATGGCAGGCTGGCCTCGGGCAGGACTGTTTACAAGAGTCACCCTGCCCCGTGCTTCCACCTCTGCCGTGCTAGGGAGATGGTGGTCTTGATCTGCAAGACGCATCTGCAGGTCAGCAGCGGGGAAACATGAACACCTGGGGCTGCACCAGGCAAGGGAGGGCCTCTGGATTCTAGACCTTGGTCAGTCTGGGGAAACCCTTACAGAGGTGTCCAGATGTGCTGCATTTTTGTCTCCCTGCTCTCAGGGAGGTGGCCTTGCTGTGACAGTCTTCACCAGCTCACGGGAGGGAACACGTCCTGTCAGCAAAGGGAGCAGGCCAGGATCTGCTGGGAATCAAGGAGAGGAACCGGGTGAGGAGTCAAAGTGTTTTTCTTCTTATTAGTGTATGTTTATAAGACATCATGATTACATCTGTCAGGGGAGTTGAAGAAAGTACATGACACATGTTCATTCTTCTTTTTATCCCTTTCCCTTGTCCTCCCTCTCCCTTCCCTGCATGTCTTGAAAATGTACACATGTGTTATGTATATATTATACATATTTGAAGTACATAAGGATCATGTTCCTCATGTGCAAACATCTTGTTTACCACTCTTACTGACATAGCTCCCGTTTTCCCCCCTCTCCACCTCTTCATTCCCTCCCATTTGCAAAGATATATCTCAGTATTTACTATTGTCTATATTTTCTTTTGGACTTTATTCATAATTTGTGTGTCTCATATAAAAGAAACCATTTAATATTGAAGTTTGTATATCTGATTTATTTCATTTAACATTATGGTCTTGAAATGTATACAGTTTTCTACAAATAAATGAAGTTTGTCCTTTTTTATGGGAAAGTGGTACTCCATTGTGCATAAATGCCACATTTTCTGTAGCCATACATTTATTGATGAACAAATAGACTCCTTCCAAGATTTAGCTTTAGTAGGTGTTATTGCTATAAACATGGGTATACCTGTACACTGTATTATGATGTCTTTAATTCTTTCAGGAAGAAACCTAGAAGGGAAATGTCTCAGCTGAATATAATTTCAAGGGTTAATTTTTTAAATACTTGCCATACTGAATTGCATACTGACTGTACCAGTTTACATACCCACAAATAATAAAGAAGTGTTCCTTTTTTCCACAAAGGCTCACCAGCACTTGCTCTTATTTGATTTCTTGAGGATAGTCATTTTTTTGAGAGTGAGATGAAATCTCAGTGTTGTTTTAATCTGCGTGTATTGAATGACCAGCAGTGTGGAACAGTTTTTTAGGTATTCATTGGCTATATGTACTTCTTCATCGAGAAGTGTCATCCTTTTCAGAAACCCAACTCGTGTTTGGGTCTTTTAAGTTTGGGAACGTAAATTTTTTGTGTTTTATATATTCTAGATACACTGTCCATTCTCTGAAGATTAGCTGGCAAATGTTTATCATCGTAGGTGCACCTTTGCTGTTGAGAAACTTTTTAATTTGATATGATCACATTTGTTGATTCTGGATATGATTTCTTATGTACCTGTGATTCTGTTTATAATGACCTTGCTAAGATTGTGTCTACTAGTTTTACCTATTTTGTCCTGGCGTCGATGGAGTGAATCCTATTCCATCTAGATGATTTACTGCATTCTGTTTGCCAGTATCTTACTAAAGATTGTGCATATTTATTCACAAAATTGATTGGCCTGTTCTTTTTTGTTTGTATTCCTTTGTAGTTTGGGGACCAATGCTCATGCTTGCTTCCAGGAATAACTTTGGGAATCCTGCTTCCCATTCAATTTCATTAAGGAGTTTGAGGTGTACTGGCGTTATATCTTCTCTAGTGTTTCATAGAACTTGCCAACGAATCTGTCAGGACATGGGATTTTTGGGTAGTTCTTTTCTATAAAAAGTCTTTAATTTCATTGGCTGATATTTGATTATTCAGATTTTTTATAATTTTTCAGCTTTTGGAGTTCCTATATACCTAGAAAGTTATACATTTCTTCTCAATTCTTCATTTTACTAAATTATTAAAATAGTTAAAATGATCTTATGGGTTTTGGCAGAGTTCACTTGACTTTAATTTTTACATTTCTAATTGCTTTGATTGGGGTCTATTTTTCCCTTCTTTTTGCAAGAATAGTTGGAGGTTTGCAATTTTGTTTATTCTTTCAAATAACAAACTCTTCAATTTATTCATTTTTTAATCTCTGCAACGCCTAGAAAAATCAATGCTTACACTTTGAAATCCAGAGCAATTCAGGCTTGCCCTAGGCTCTGGCTACAGGGGCAGGACCTGTGTGCTTGCTTCCCAACTGAGCTCAAAATCTACTTGGCATCTTTTTCTAGTGTGATCCCTGTCCACAGCTGTTTCCTGAAATTATTTCTCACCCAGTCACTGCGGATGAGTAACAGTAGCAACCTCAAAGTGAAGCAGTCCTGTGGCTCTTCTGAGTCCCAGGTTCTCTCAACGCTTTCCTGGAATGGAAGCCAAGCCCTTGCATGCTCCATGGATATGACAGGCACCCACACAGAGTTCAGTTCCCTGCTGATTCCTTGTAAGGATTCTGTGGGAGCAGAACTCCACAACGTCCCTGAAGTTTGGAGTAACTCCCAGTCCATTAAAACACTGCTTTTTCTTCCTGGGACCTCCTGAACTGTCCACATTTCATTTTGGTTCTACACATTCCATTATTTTCTCAAGAGCCAGGAGCCAAGGAAGAATCCTAGACTGATCCTTCCTTTATCTGCAATGTAGTTTGTGTCTTTAATATTTTTGTAGGTTTTTATTAGTGCATATTTGCAGTACATAATGATCACATTCATTATAATTGCTTCATGCACATATTACATTTTTAATACTTCTTGTTCTTTCTCGCTCCCCATTTACAAAAGTTCTATTTCCTTTTTTCTCTTCAATTTTTTCCTTTAAATCCCTTTGCCCTCCCATCCCTCCCTCCCTCCACTACCTCTTGTTCCCCTTTCTAATTGAACAGGTTCTTTCTACTTCCTTATATTTATCCTTAATTTTACTCCATTAAAATTTGGGTTTCTCGTACAACACAAACAAAATCGTATTTGAACTTTAGAATTCACAGGATCTACATCTGTTTTTTTCCACTTTTTTCCTCCACCAAGTGTTTTTTTGTAGCATCCTGAATCAGAAATTTTGAAGGGCCAAATCCCTACTGGTCACCATTCTGCTAAAATTCTTTTAGCACTGATGATTTGAAGGTAACCCATACCCGCAAGCCAAATGACCTTACTGAACCTGGTGTCCCTGTTCTCAGTCTGGAGATCCTTGTGAGGGTGGCTGTATATAAACTGCTCCAAATTCTCCTAAGTGGTTACAGGTGGGAAAACTCAGAGAGGTGAGTACCTTCAGTCCAGGAAGCGACCGCAAGTCAGTAGAGGGAGCTATATATGGTTAGTAAATGGAAGACCTCTTTCCTGGGAACTGAGAGTGCCTACAGCCCAGAGACAATAGATCCCAAAGTCTACCTGTTCCCCAGGTCTGCCCCAGGAGGCTCTAATCAGCATGCTCACTTCCACCATGGGCTGGAAGGGAGGTATCAGTGAGATGAGGTCTAGGTCTCAATGAGAGAGATCACCTCATCTTGAGAAGAGTGCAGCTGAGGGAGGGCAGGCGCTGACAGAAGAAAGACGGAGAAACTACAGAAGCACATAGGGATTACCTTACTTAAGAGCTTATCCCTGAAACACAACATCTGACACATGCAGTTTAATGCAAGAAAAGTTGATTTGCACTCACAATTTATAGAAATTTCTGTCCATAGTCAGCCAGCTCCAAAGCAGAACAGCAAAGTGGCGGGGCCTGGTGGGAGGAAACCCACTCACCACAAGTCTTCCAGGAAGCAAAAGGTGAAAGGAGGAGCCTAAAAGGGAGATATAACCTGCCCTGTCACACCCACAGTGATCCTCCTCTTTGGAAAAGTCTCTAACTTCTCAGTGCAAGCCAGATTTGAGCCCTTATAATCCAGTCACCTTCCAAAGTTCCTGTCTATGATCCCATGGAACTTTCCAGGGAAATCTAGATTAAACCATTGGACTGGTCCTGAAACACAGAAGTGATAGGTACAGGTCTTGCTGTCAACACTGATGTCCCAATGTCGAGGTGACAGGATGAGTGGCTTCTCACTTCTTTTGAGAATCCTGGAGATCTCAGGGAAGTGAGAGACTGGATCTGAGAGGGTGTTGCAGGTTGGCACAAGGATTTCCATCTGATGAGTAGACACACAGTTCCTATATCTGCCAAAATTCAATATGAGGATCCTGAGGGAGAGTTTAGGGTACTTCTTAACTAGACACACATGGGTGGGTGTTCCTCTGACATCGAATCTGTGCTTTCATCATCGTAGGAATCCCATGAGTGTTTTTCAGCTGAGGCTCCTCTCTCTATTCTATTCTTCTCTCTTCCTCTCTCTCTCTCTCTCTCTCTCTCTCTCTCTCTCTCTCTCTCTCCCTCCCTCTTTTTGTTGTACATCATTGGTCTCAGCAAGTTGAGACCTTGGTACAAGGGGGCAGGAACCAGGAGAGCATAAGTAGGATCTCAGGGCCAATCAAGGGTCTAGGTGAGGCAGAGGGTACACACTCATCTGAATACGCAGTACACTAGCCTTAACCTGTCCCTTTTGTCAGAACCAGAGAACATAGGTGGAATAGTTTTCCTCCTTTTCCTCTGTGAGTGTCTCACAGCAATATTGCTGTAGTTTAAAGAAGGTGACCTTGTCATTGTAGAGAGGTTCCCAGACTTAACCATTTATCAGGATAAAGATGGAACAGATTGGCTCTCCTAGGACACATGGACAGGACTGAAGTTTTCCACCTCCAGCTGTTGCCCCCAGGCAGCTGTGGCCAGATGTGTGTTGTCTTCCTACCTTTTGTTCCCTACCAAGGAGGAAAATGCTTTTTCTTAAAACTTGCTTCAGGCCAGCAGAGGACGAGGGTCTAGGCCCTGCTCAAGGACTGAGTGAGCAGGAAGGGGACAACCCACCCAGAGCAAAGAAGATCTCACAGAGTACAGATTTGAAGTATCGGCAGATTCCTAACAGTGATCCTGCTCGCTATTAGTTCCTGTGGGGTCCAAGGTCTCACACCTTGAGTGCTGAAGGAGCCAGACTGTGCTTGGGGTCTGCAGCCTGAGTGACCTTCTATGTGTCTTACAGGAGCTGTAGGATCCAGACGGTGAAAGTTTCTTCAGGAAGCAGTGTCCTCAGTTCACATAGCAAGATAGTCCTTGGCAGTGTCAGGAATCAAGGTGACGTATGTGTCCTGATGTGAACCTTGGGTTTCCCCTGCCTCAGAGCAGGCTTTCCATAGTCCCCAGGCTCCGTATTCTATACTGTCTTCCCTAGAGACTTGTCCTATGCAGTTCAAACTACTGCCTGAAAAGCAGCTTTATTTAATGTCCCAGGATCATGAGGACTCTACATGCAGGAAGATAGGAGTCTGTGAAGTCATAAGGCATCCCCCAAAGAGAAGACCTACAATGGGCCTTTGTGGGAGGCAACAAGTATATTATTCTCAGCTGAGAACACTAATGGTCTCCTTCTCTCCTCCAGCCATCTGAGTATTCAACAAGGTCTTGCTGTTCGCGCAGAAAATCATGATGCTCCACAGTCAGGGGAACCAAGACAGCAAACTTGAGGAAGGCCATCCTGGCCAGAGTAGTGCACAGGTCTTCATCGGTGTGCAGGGTCTCAAGGAAGAGGGGAAGGAAGCAGCAGTCATTGCCTCCTCTGTACCCTCTTCCTCCTATACTGTAATTGGAACCACAGCAAGAGAAGAGCATGGAGCTGGTGCACCAAGTTGTCCTCAGAATCTTCAGGGCATCTACACTACCCCCACTGCCATGTTTTCTAGTCAAATGACCCAAACTAATGAGTGCTCTGTCAGGCCAGATCCAGAGGGTTCATGCACCTCACAGGAGGTGAACGTCACTCAGATCCTGCACCGTGTGTTCCTAGATAACAAGTTGGATAACCTGGTACGGTTCTTACTCCGCAAGTATCAAAAGAAAGAGCAAGTCACCAAGGAAGAAATGCTGCGTAATATGGAAGAGGACTGTCGTGAGCATTTCCTTCTGATCTTCAAGAAACTCTGTTATTGTATTTGTCCAGGCTTTGGCATTGAATTGAGGGAAGTGGATCCCCTTGACCACACATATGTGCTTGTCCCCATCTTGGGACTCACTTTTAATGGCATACTGCATGATAATGATAATCAGATCATTCCCAAAATCGACCTCCTGATATTCATCCTGAGTGTCATCTTCATAAAAGGCAACCGTGTCAGTGAAGAAGACCTAAGGGAACTACTGAGAAAAAGGAAGATAATAGCTGAGAGGAAGCACATTGCTTTTGGGGATCCCTGGAAATTCATCACTGAGGATTTGGTACGGGAAGGGTACTTGGAGTGTCGGCAGATTCCGAACAGTGACCCTGCTTGCTATGAGTTCCTGTGGGGTTCAAGGGCTCACGCTGAAACCAGCAAGATGAAAATCCTAGAGCATGTGGCCCAGCTTGAAAAGGCATCTCCCAGGTCTTACCCGAATCTATATGTGGAGGCTTCAAGAGAGGAGCAAGGTAAAATCAGGGTTATTGAAGGGCAAGAGGCGTGACTAGGGCAAGAAGTATGGCACAACCAGGCCAGTGGTTCAGTTTTCACTCCATGTGAAATGAGGTCCAGTCGAAGTCTGTTTCTGGAAAGCAGGCAGTTTTCTAAGCGGTGAAGGGATAAGAGAGGGGACAAAATACCATGCATGCTATCTTGATATCTCTTCTATTTGGGCTACTAGGAAATGGACATGCTTTTTGTTTATGATCTTTAGAAGCCTTTTTTCTGTTTTGTACGGTTGAAATAACTAGCAATTTTTTATTTGAAGCATGGTATTAATATCACACATATTTTAGTGTTCTGCTATTAATGTTTGATTATGCTTTCTATGTGAAGGTGATTGTGTGTTACGTGAATCAAATGTAGATTTTTTTTACTCCAATTGTACAAGTTTTTCCCATTTTGTGAAAAAATAAGAAAATATTTCATTTGATTTATGAAAATAAAATGTTGGGTTAGGAAATTCCCTGGAAATATGAAATATTTGTATGTCAAATTAGATGGACTCCAAAAAGAGACTCAATTCATGGCTTCTTATGTCTTTTCCCATGTTGATCCATAGAATTAAAAAAATATGTATACCTGAATGTACTTGGTTTCTTTATTTGCATTACGGAAATTTACTGTCAATAAAGGACTCCACATGCTCAGGGGCACGTTGACTGCCAAACCTGAATTGCATTGTCTGCTCTTTACAAGGCCCTGTGTCTGTGGTGGAGTTATGAGTACCCTAGAGTGATAAGGAGCAAAACTACCCCATGGGACGCTGGAGTCCAGGAGTACCACCAATGTCATGATATAGAGATTCCCTCAAGGAACTAAAGGGAAGGCAGCAGAACCCCGAGGGGTGGAGTCAAACAGAGAGCAGCCATGACTGAGTGCAGAGCAGAGCGAGGAGAGTTTTGGGTTTGGGTAACTACAGTTCCTTCTGCAGAAACACTGTAATGCATCTGCATGGTAGCCCAGGCCATACCCTCAGACTAGGTGTGTTGGTCCTGAGATTAAATCCTGAAGTACAGGAGACTTCAAGCAGCACGGAGAGGAATGTTCAAGTGAGACAACTATAACAAGAGTAGTCCGACACAGGGCAGGAACAGGAATTATGCCCAGCCTCTGCAATGATTTCCTGAGAGATAAGAACGACTTTCAGGTGAAGCAAGACCCTAAAGTCCTTGGCCAGGTGCTTTGCCCTCTGCTGGAGGTTTCCACTTTCCAGAGTCTTATAGTACTTAGTTGACTGCTTTCCTGGGCACAACTTTTACTTGTGGGTCCAGTTTGACTCAACACTCTTACATGTTGGACAAGAGGACCTGACCAGTTACACAAGTGACCAGATAACTACCTGATCAAGTGCTTTTCCCTTCTCAGTGTTCTCAAATGTCTTACCTATACAGTAGGACTCAACTGGGTCAGCTGTCAATATTTTCTTTCTGAAGGAACTTTATGCTAGTTTTTTCAGTGCATGTGATTTTGCTTGAAGTTTCTTGGAACTGCACTTGTGCTCAGGTGGCCCTGTCACTCAGTTGGCCAGGATATTAGGCCTCACTGTCACAGAGGCCTCATGAATGCCAAGGCCAGAATTTTGGTGACAATGTTATGATAGAAATTAGTTGTTCAATTGGAATAGAAGCAGGAGGGGAGGGGAATATTGTTCTTTACCCAGATGCTGCACTATGATCTGTAATTTAGTGGCCCAAACAGGGTCAGACTCCCCATCATCTAATCAACTAATACTTATTTTTGGAGAGAACATACTGGAAGAATGTTTACTAGGTGGCATTTTTGCCTGGTTTCCTATTTAGTTTCTTAGTGACCTAACTTCCCTGGGAAACACACACCAATTTTGCAGAAAAAAGTCATTAGCCTCATAGTGTCTCAGCCACTTTTCTCACTGCTAAGACAAAATACTCAACACCTAAGATTAAAGGGGGAAAGGTTATTTAACTCACATTTTGTAGCGATTTCAGTCCATAATTGGCTAGATCAAAGGTACAGTGGCACACAAGACAGGCATCACAATGAAGAAACAGTTCATATTAGGCAGAATATAGCAAGCAACAGGGAACCTTAGCAGCTTCTTTCTACCCCTTTTATCTTATCCAGGCTACTTAGAACAGGTAGCATTCACACCCTTAAGTCTAGTGCATGTGAGCCTAACATTGCCCCATAAATCAATTCTGCATCATATACTCTATATCTAGCCATGTCCAAAAAATCTGACCTATGACTGCATGAGGCTTGAGGGAGTATCTAAATACAAGCCATAACATTCTGCCCCTGACCCACAAAATACTCCTGCATATCCCTTTATGTGTTAAACATTTAGATCATCTCAAAGAGTTTCCAGTGTCCAAAAAGTTTCAGCATTGCTGAGAAGTTCAAGTCCCAAGTCTTCTCTGAGATTTGTGTCTTAACTGCAAGTTGCTATACAAATGAAAGTAAAATTGAACATTTCCAATATTCAATGACACGAGACAGACATTCTCTTTCCAAAAGTTACAAACAGAGACGTACATATGAATGGTGCTTTAGCAAGACCAAAATCCACCAAGGAAAACATTAAATTCCACAATTCCTTTTCCAGTATCCCTGAAAATCTGTGGCAAGCTGTGAACTCCAAAACTTGAATGGCTTTGCCTCTACA
Organism: Dolichotis patagonum; assembly: GCA_004027295.1. Lineage (NCBI taxonomy): Eukaryota > Metazoa > Chordata > Mammalia > Rodentia > Caviidae > Dolichotis > Dolichotis patagonum. The sequence goes on along the minus strand of PVJX010023689.1, from coordinate 2,006 downwards.
ACATTGCCAGCAGTTGTAGCTGCTACGGCTTCTGTCTGAGGCCAGCTCTACTCACTCCTTGCAATTTTCCCCAGAAAATCCACACTCTTGCTTCTCCAAACTTCTGGGGTCTCCACTGCACCTTTGGCTGCACACTAACAGCTTCACACACACAATGCAGTCTAAGAAACAAACTGCCTGACCTCCCGCATATGCTGAAATCTGCATGGAAGGCTTCCTGACCCCACAAATCTCCCAGTCTGCATGCACCTAAAAGCAATACCACCTGCATGATACCAAAGTCTAGCTTCATCACAATAGTAGCCAGGCTTCCTTCTCTTAGATGTAGCAGTCCATTGCCTATGAACCAAATTCTAAAGACAAACTTCTCTATGCCAGGGCCATTATGGAACATGGTGCTCTGAGACCTTCTTCTCAAAGCAAAGTCTTGGACTTTTCCAATTTTAAGACTGCAAAATGTGGATTCCTGCTGCTTCTTGTGATGTCCTCAGGCTGCCTTTTCTATTTTCCTGTTAGTTTTCAGCAATCAAGGTTTCTACTCTACCTTTGCAATCCACAGCTTTACTGGACATTCCTTTCTAGTCAAACTCATGTTTGAATCATTCTGTTGGGCTCTTTGTTCTTGATTCTCAGAAAACTATAAAACTCTACTTATATTTTCAGGTCAAAATGCTCCGCTACACATAGAACCATACACATTCATTGCACATTCATTTATGAGCAAGAGAATAACAAAATCTCTCAATTGTCTTAAATTCCATATAGTAAAAAAAGATAAATAATATTAGGTTACTATATTTTACATATTTTTTTATTAGTACTGGGGATTGAACTCATGACCGCACACTTGTAAGGCAGTAAGGTAGGCACTTATGCCACTGAGCTAAATCCCTAGCCCTATTTTACACCTTACATTTACCCTGAGAATCAGTAGAAGAGAGAATGAGAGGAAAACAAAATCTACAAACACGCATAAGTAAATAAATGTAAACATCAAAACATGAGGAAGAGCTAGGGGAGAGGGAAACCTGCTGAAGTGGTAATTGTGTTTGGATAGTGGCCGGCTAAGTGGGTGGGAGGCTGAGACAAGCATTGGTGACTCATAACAGCATGATTTGGGGGAAATTTTTAATACTTGACTCTACAGAACTGCATAGTCTGAGGTAGCACCTCAACCTAGAGATAACGACAGTCCAGGGGACACATCAGTACAGCAGAAAAATGGAGATATTATTACAGATTTGGAAAATGTACTAATACCATTTGAAGCCATCCCAATCATTATTTTGACAAAGTATAAAGAATGCAGTATAAACAAAATAGCAAGTATAAGAGTAAATAATGGAGAGAAGTATTACTTATTCCATAACCTAAGGTGAGTCTCTCCTTCAGCCTCATGGGACTTGGAACATCAGGTCCTTGGTCTAAGGTAAATAATTTGATGCACATAGCCAAATGAGTCCAGGATCCACCAGGAAGCAATAAGACCATGGGTGGAAGGGACCTAGAGAACCATTTTCTGCACCTGCTGATCTGTTCCCAGATGTGACTCCTACTGACTGTGGCATGGTCCAGTCAGAGCTGGATGAGGAATTTTATCTGACCTCTGGGTCGGGGGCGGGGAGCAGAAACCATCTGGACACACTTAGGGTTCAAGGTGAGAGGAAACAATTGAAGGCTCTGGGTGAGCAGTAAGGGGACCACCCACCCGGAAAAGTGGGGACCTCGCAGCCACCTTCCCTCAGGCTTGCAACCCTAGTGTCACAGGGAGATGGTGGCCTTGGATGCCATGACGCACGCCCAGGTCAGCAGGGGAGAGTGAGGGCCCCGGGGCATGCTGCAGAGGAAGGAGGGCTGCTGTAACCTCGTCCTTCTGGCCAGACCCTGGGAAAAGCCTAGGCGGAGGTGCAGAAGTGCGGCGTCTCATGTCTGTCTGCTTGAGCTCAGGGAGATTTCACCTTGGTGAGCAGAAGGTCACCAGGGCAGCGATGGAGCCACACCTGGGT
>PVJX010023688.1:0-28964 GCA_004027295.1 Dolichotis patagonum | reverse complement strand
AAACTCACAAGGGTAAATACCATATAATCTCCCTAATATGAGATTTGATAAGAGTATATAAGACTTTATGGTAAGCATGAGGCCCCATCTCATAGCTTCGAAGTCTTTCAAAGTTTTAAATCATCAGTTGGAATGGTGTTATCCTGTTTTGTTTGACTATATCATACGTGATGATATGAACAGCTGTTTTGAAGAAAAATTATGACTGCTATTGCTGATTTAATATTATCCTTCTTAGAAGTCCTACCATGCTTTTTTTTTTATTCTATTGCCATTGGTTCTGTCTACCACATTGTGTCTCATTGGAATTTGAATATGTGTGATAGTTCAAACAAATTTTTTTCTTTTTTATCAAAAATGAGATATTATAATACCCATTGATCATTCTCTGTTATTCGGTTCAGAAAGCCCTGGAATTCTTTCACTATATGCATGCCTTTATACTATTGTGTTATATTTGATATTATTGTAATTGAAACTATGCTCAACATAGCAGAGTAAGAGATATGGCGTTAGATACTGTTGATGTCTAGTTGACTTAATGTAAAGTACTGTGTTGCCTATGTTGTCCTCTTCTGATCTGCTCTGTACTGCCCCCTTTTGTTTTATTCTCTTTTAAATAAAAAAAAAGCATTCATAAAGCTATTAAGCAGGTTGAAAAATTGAAACATATGTCAACCACAACATCAAATTAGAAAATGTCTAGTACAAAGGTGTTTCTAGGCAGACAACCTTTCAGGACTGGGGAACTCTAGCCAGAGTTGCCTAGGGGGCTGGGCTAGACCTGGGCACCTCCAGTGACTCCCACCCTCTCCATAGAGCACCTCATGGAACCAAGGAACTCAATCCAGAGGCACACATGGGCCGGGATAGACCCGGGCCACTACTTCAAATTCCACCATCTCTGCAGATGACCTCATGGGACCCAAGCACTTTACCAGAGGTGCACATGGGACCAGGCCAGAATGCATCCCCTTCTGTATCCCATAACCTGGCCACCCACCTCAGGAACTAGGAATGCCAACCCTTGATGTGCACCATCACAGTCCCAGCACTGCCACTGGGGACACCCCTAACTGCTGGACCTAGCACTGCTGTTGATCTTTAGCTCCCACATGCTTCCCCAGAATGTTGCACTGCAGGGGATTAACTATGCAGTATTGAGGGGCAACTCAGTAAGAACTCAACAGGCTTCCATCATAGAGATTAGTTTGCCCCTAAACTAGGAATAGAGTTTTTCACCTTCAGTGTGTAAACAGGAGCAGCAGAGAAGCACCCTCCAGAAGCAGGCCATAGGTGAGATTGGGAAGTGGGTGGGTGAGTCCCTCCTCTAAACAGAGAATAGCAGGCAGCTTGAGGAGAGTGCCAACAAGGCCTCCCCCAAACTACAGAAAATTGAGGGGGACTGTGGGACACCCAGAGACAGAGTAGAGTCCCAGATGAGACAAACACTATAAATAGGGAGATCTGGTGACTGTGAACAACATAATAATAGAAGGAACTAGGGGTTGATTTCTATCAGTACTCCTAGACTTGTAAGCCTAGGAAGAACACCAGATTCACCCAACAGGCTCTGCAGGGAGAATTTAGGTGAATTGCCCACATCTTCATTGTCAGACCCACCAATTGGACAAATATTAACCTTACAGTAGGACCCCAGGATAAACACTACCAAGAGTTGAAACTAGTGGGATTGAAGGACCAAATATTAACTTGAAAGGGGAAAATGGCAAAACAAAAAAGCAAAATGCATCTCAAACATTTAGAGTTTGGAGCAACCAGGAGCAGGTACAGGAGATACTGAAATAGAGGACTTCAAAATGAACATAATGCAAATCTCTGAAAAGATAGCAAGTGAAACAAACAAACAAAAATTCCATGGGGCTATAGAGGAAATCAAATTAGAAGTAATCTCTCATGTAACAACAGAAATAATAACATTAGTAATGGAGTTGCTTGGCTCAGATAGAGAAGAAATAGATGAAAAAGTACAAGAGTATGGGAAACTGATTGAACCTTTGAACGAACAATATAGAAAACAAGCATAATTCATGAGACAAACTCAAAGAGAAATCCAAGAAACAAAAAATTATATTGAAAGCTGGCAAAACCATTTAAATGAAGCTGAGGATAGAATTTCACACCTTGAGGACAGGATTGAATTTAACAATCATGAAAGGATAGAACTTAAAAATGGCCTAAATTCCCCTAGCAAAAGAAATAAGTTGACAGAACGGATTAAGAAACAGGATCCCACAATATGCTCTATACAGGAATCACATTTGACCCAAAAGGAAACTCACAGATTAGAAGTCAAAGGATACAAACAAGTATTCCATGCAAGAGGAACCCAGAAAAAAGCAGGGGTAACTATTATTTGCAGACAATGTGAACTTCAAATGTAAAATGATTAAAAGATGTAAAGAAGGTCACTACATAGTGATTAGTGGAAAAATTCAAGAGAAACAACTAACAATTATAAATATATATGCTCCAAATAAAGGAACACCCAACTATATAAGACAAACACTAATGGACAGGAAAAATCAAATATACAAGAACACAATTATTACAAGGGACCTTAATAACCCATTGTCACAAGGAGATAGATCAACTAGAAAAAAAGTAAGCAAACAAATAATAGAACTGAATCATACCTGTGAGCCACTGGAATTAACAGATGTTTACAGGGTATTCTGTGAAACCACATAAGAGTACACACTCTTCTCAGCTGCACAAGGGACATTCTTCAAAATACATCATATATTATCCCATAAAATATTCTTAATTAAAGGCAAAAGTATTGAAATTATCCCATGCATAATATCTGACCATAGCAAACTGAAATTGGAAATTAATGACAAAAGAAATTGCAAAACCTGCATAAATCTATGGAAATTAAATATCAAACTTCTGAACAAGCAGTGGGCTAGAGATGAAATTAAAGAGGAAATAAAGCAATGCCTACAATTCACTAAAAATGCAGACACAACATACTGTAATCTGTGAGATGCAATGAAAGTGGTCTTAAGAGAAAATATGTAAAAATAAATTGCCATATCAACAAAACAGAACAAGAACAAATAGAAAACCTAACGCTTCATCTCACGGTTCTAGAAAAACACAAACAAGTTAAAGACAAAGCTCATAGAGGAGAAGAAATTGTAAAGATTAGAGCAGAAATCAATGCAACTGAAACTAAAAATCAATACAAAGAATTAATGAATGAAAATAGCTGGTTTTTCGAGTGAATACACAAAGTTGACAAACCTCTACTAACGTTATAAAGAAAAAGAAATAAAAGACCCAAATTCATGTAATAAGGACTTAAAAGAGGGAAATTACTACAGATCCCATGGAAATTCAAAAGATCATGAATACCTACATTGAAATTCTCTACTCACATAGAGTGGAAAACACAGGAAATGAACAGATTTCTAGAGACATGGGTATGACCATAGCTCAACCATGAAGATATGAAAATTTTGAATGACTAAATATTAGCTATTGAAATTGAAAACATAATAAAAAACTTACCAACAAAGAAAATCCCAGGTCCTGATAGATTCATGGCTGAATTCTACAAGAAATTTAGAGAAGATTTTATGTCAATACCCCTTAAAATTTTCAAAGAAATTGAAAAGGAAACAATCCTCCCTAAATCATTCCTGAAGACAAGTATCTCTCTCATACCAAAAAAAGAGAAAGACCAAACAAAAAAGGAGAACTATAGGCTGATCTCACTAATGAACACTGATACCAAGATTCTCAATAAAATACTGGCAAATAGAAAGCAGCAAATCACCAAGAAGATTATGACTCATGACCAAGTGGAGTTCATTCCAGGAATGCAGGGATGGTTTAACATACACAAATCAATAAATATAATAAACCATATCAACACAGCCAAAAATGGAAATCACATGATCATCTCAATAGATGCACAAAAATATTTTGATATAGTCCAACACACATTCATGATAAGAACCATTCTGAAACTCAGAATACATGGTGTCTACCTCAATCACTTAATGGTCATCCATGACAGACCAACAGCCAACATTATACTAAATGGAGAAAAACTGAAAGCTTTCACTCTAAAATCAGGAACAAGACAAGGATGTCCACTATCACCACTCTTATTCAACATGTTTCTGGAACCTACCCAGGGCAATCAGACAAGAAAGAAAAACAAAAGGAATAAAGATAGGAAAGGAAGAAATTAGAATATCACTATTTGCAGATGACATGATACCCTGTATAGAAGACCAAAAAACTCCAGTAAAGAACTACTAGAAATAATGAACCAATTCAGCAGTGTAGCTGGCTACCAAATCAATGCTCAAAAATCAATAGCATTATTGTACACAATCAAAAAACTCACTGAGAGAGAAATTATGGAAATATTGCCTTTCACAGTAACATTTAAAAAATGAAACACTTAGGAATCAATCTAACTGAGAATGTAAAAGGCCTATATGCTGAAAATTATGCTATGCTAAAAAAGGAGATTCAAGAGAATATTAGAAAATGGAAGGATATTCCTTGCTCTTGGCTAGGAAGAACTAATATTGTGAAAATGGCCATACTCACAAAATCTTTATACACATTTAATGTAATCCCAATAAAATGACCATTGATACACCTCAAAGATTTAGAGAAAACACTCCTAAAATTCATTTGGAAACAGAAGAAACCTAGAATAGCAAAGGCAATTCTGGGCAATAAAGACAAGGCAGGAGGCATCTCAATTCCTGACTTGAAACTGTACTACAAAGCCACAGTGATAAAATCAGCATGATACTGGCAAAGAAATAGACCTCAGGATCAATGGAACAGATTAGAAGATGCAAATATAAGTACAATGACACTCAGACACCTAATATTTGACAAAGGGACTAAATATGTTCACTGGAGGAAAGACAGACTAATAAATGTGTTGGAAAAATTGGCTCTCCACATGCGGAAGACTGAAACTGGATCCATGCATATAACGATGTACAAAACTAAAGGCTAAATGGATCAAAGATGTAAATATTAAAACAGAAACACTAAATCTACTGGAAGACAACTTAGGTAGAATCCTTGGAGACAGGGTAGGCAGAAATTTCATAAACAAAACACAAGCTGCATGGAAACCCTTCAAAGAATCAACAACTGGGATCTCATATTATTGAAAAGTTTCTGCACTTCAAAAGAAATCACCAGCAGAGTGCAAAGAAAACCCACAGAATGGGAAATAATTATAACCAGCAACCTCTCAGACAAAAGACTTTTATCAAGAACATATAAAGAGTTAAAAAAATCAAGCCTCCCAAATTCAAGGACACTCTACAAAAAAAGGCATTGGAGATGAACAAACAGCTTTCAGATGAAGATATACAAGTGGCAAATAAATACATGAAGAAATATTCACCATCATTAATCATTGAGAAATACAAGTTAAAACAGCATTGAGATTTCATCTCACTCAGGAAAGAACAGCTGCACTCAAGAAAATACTAACATCAAATGTTGGTGAGGCTGCAGAGAAAAAGGAAAACTGCTCCACTGTTGGTGGGAGTGCAGACTGGTGCAACCAGTATGGAAATCAACATGGAGATTTCTCAAAAAATTAGGATTAGAAGTTCCATTCAATCCAGCCATTCCCCTGATGAGCATTTTGCAAGAAAACCTGAAAATGTCATTTCACAGTGATATATGTGCACCTATGTTCATAGCAGAACAATTTGTAATAACTAAATTTTGGAAACAACCAATATGTGCATCAACTGCAGAGTGGATGAAAAAGATGTGGTATTTTTATACAATGGAATATTACTCAGCTATAAAAAGGATGATCTTGAGGCCATCATATTGAAATGGAGGCAACTTGAGACTATCATCATAAGTGAAATAATAAGAATCATATTTATAAATATCACATTGTTCCTCTAGTGTAAAAATTAATAATAACTGTAAGAGTAATAAAATCCAAAATGTGTATTTGCTATTGTAATAAAGAGAGGAAAAGACAGTACTCTAAATGATACAGTTGCATGTATGTTTAAGTTTGTAAGATGGATGACCATATAAGTTTTTTTGGATCGTTGAACAGGACTGTTTTCAGTTGCCCTGTTTGAGTGTCCACTTTGCATTTTTAATTTTTAACTTGAACAACTATTTCTAAGATGACAGTATGTAGCTTATCAACTAGTGATTTCTTATTGTTTTGGGGGGGAATTCCTTGTTGTTTCTATCTTTTTTTTGTTTACTTTTATTTCTCTTTAAATATATTTTTTAAAAAGGTGTTTCTACAGGTGTATTATTCATCATGAATTCAGGTATTTCCAAGTCATACTTGTGGTATGCAAAAATTTTCAGCTTTACAATTATATGACATTTCCATACATTGTCATAAACCTCAGCCTTATATTACCTGAGTTTTAAGTGTATAGAATATTTTTTTCAACCTTTTGGATAATACACAATAAAGAATTGCCTATTTTGGTCATTTATACTAATGCTAAACAAGAATTTATGCTATCCTACTTCATGTTGTTATAAGGATGAATGAGTCACTTTCTTAGCCCTGGGACAAAACACCAAACGTGGACAATTTACAAGAGGAAAATTGTATTGTGGCCCAGGATTTCAGTTCAGAGTCATTAGACAAAAGAAAGAAATGGTCTGGTAAACAGATATGGAGAAAAGCAGCTATTCATCACATGGGAGCAATTGGAAGAGAGAGAGACAGAGACAGAAAGAGAGAGAGACAGAGAGAGAGAGACAGAGATGATCCCAGAAGATTGGTGCTCTTCTAGGTCAAACCCACTGAGAACCGCCTTCTCTGAACAGGCCCCCTCCTAGCACCATATTCACCTATGGATTTATCATTGGATTAACTCCCTGATGACTACAACACCCAAATAATCTATTAATGTTTTGTATGCATGAACATTTTGGAATATATTTTGGGAAATATGAGACCAAATACTAATGTCCTTCCCTCTAAAAATGTCTGTATTTTTCTCAACAGGTACAGATACCATCACTCATTAAATCCCATAGATCAAATGCTTATCATCTGACAGCTCTGTCACACAACTGTGACTCATGATGTGTGTTATCTCACTTACTGATGTGTGACTTCTGGTACAGCAGGAAAAACATAGCAGTGGATCTTATCATACATGGCTCTAAATAGGTTGCACACCAAAGACAGCACTATCTCAAATCGATCTGTCTGAGCATCTATGTTCTGAGAAAATCTGTGCCTGGTCCTAAAAAATAAGTACATACTGGATCTTCATCTCCAGTGTTACCAAAATGGGTTTCAAAAAATTTGAGTGGTTGTTGTTTAATAATGCTATATATAGGGGCTGGGATGTAGCTCAGCATCCAGGAGCCTGCATGGTACGTGAGTTTAATTTCAGGTACAATAATAATAACAATAATAATGCTATGGTTAAGTTTTATTTTGAAGATTATACTTGGAGACTATTGGAGTGGGAGAAAGTGGTTCTCATACAAAAATAATGTGTTCAGTAGGTCTAGAAAACCATATCAAAATAGCTATGGAGAGTTTTGAGTGCCTGTAATCCAAGGTAATCAGTAATCTGAGACAGGCTGGGGAAAGTTAGCAAGATTTTTCTTAAAATAACAACAACCCCAAAAAAGACATGGAGCGAGAGCTTAAGGTAAGGGCATCTCTTGATTCAATCCTCATCAACATCAAAAAGAAAACAAAATATCAAAAAGAAAAGAAAAACTGAATCTCTGTGTATGTATGATGCAAAGGACAATGTATCATTAAAGGGATTATAGGACTGAGTTGAAGAAATAAATTTACACTTGACAGAAGGAAGAATTCTGTCATTTTTGTCCTCTGTAAGTTTTTTTTTTTTCATTTTCTGGATGGATGAGTGAATATAAAATGAACACGGAGAATTTGTCCATAGCACACACACTTACCAGTGCTATTGGTGATCTCATTCTCTCGGCAAGGGGTGCAATGAAAGCAGCAGGCATGTTTTCCTTCCTGAGAGCTTTTCCTAAATCCAGGATGACAACTCTCACTGCATACAGAGAGGGTATCTAAGGAAAAAATACGCATTGTTTAGTTCTTAGAAAAACAACTTGTATACATATATAAATAATATTCATATACATGTGTAAATGCTATGTTCATCAATATAAAATGTGTAAATCTTTGAAAAATATAGTTAAATATTTTACTTTGCAATTCATTGGAAAGCAAAAATTGAGAAGGGTGATAAATTAAAAATTGAGATTTGTCTCCCTTCCTAGTACTAACCAGGCCTGACCCTGCTTAGCTTCTGAGATCAGACGAGATCGGGTGCGTTCAGGGTGGTATGGCCATAGACATTCATTTTCTGTTATTCGGTTCAGAAAGCCCTGTAATTCTTTCACTCTATGCATGGCTTTATACTATTGTGTTATGTTTGATATTATTGTATTTGAAACTATGCTCAACTATAGCAGAGTAAGAGATATGGTGTTAGCTACTGTTGATGTCCAGTTGTCTTAACGTAAAGTATTGTGTTGCCTATGTTGTCCTGTTCTGATCTGCTGTGTACTGCCCCCTTTTGTTTTATTCTCTTTCAAATTAAAAAAAATTGAGATTTTTAATGGTCATTGTTTCCCTTTCAATTAGCTAATTTTGAGGTATGATATCTGAAACAATATTTTGGTTATTTGTTACTAAAGAAGTGCACTGTTGTTATCTGCAACATACATCTGTAATTTCTGTGGCCCAATCAATCATATCATGAGGTAAAGACAACTGTATGCCACATAGACCATGTTAGGTAAATGTTCCAGATTTGATCTTAAGTTTAATGCCTTCTGGAAAACTCCAAAAGTTGAGAATGTCATAGTCCAAAGGCAGTTTCTTTCTGTCATCCAAATTCATTTGATTTCCAGCAGGTCTGGTAAGTTGGATGTTCTTCAAAAAGGGGTGAAGTTAAAAGAAACATCATCCTTCCATCAAGAAAGTAGAGAATTGGAGATGGATTCTCTCAACCCAGGAAGAAACTGAAGGGAAAGAAACTGCTAGAATATGAGGTCCCTGGGCTACCATTAGAGAAGCTAAGATCAGTAAGCATGGCACTCCCGCCAAGCCGCCTGAATTCATGCCCAACATCGACTTGAGTGACCAAACCCACGCTGATATGACTGGCTTGAGCAGCCCCCGAGCGTGGAGCTGAACAGCCCTGTGCACCATTGGCCCAGAACTGGCCCTGTATGCGACCCTCCCAGAGGCACCGAGAATTCGTGCTGCAGCCGCAATGAGGTCAGAGGTTGGGGAGCCCAGCAGTTCTCAGGGACTGGCATCAAAATGCGGTGAGTGATGGGAATAAGCCCCTCCCATGGGAAAAGGGCAGCCAACTGGATGACATATTGGAATTGGGCAGGAAAGTCCTAACTCTGTAAGGAAGTGGCTTCAGTTGGTTGCTCCCCTCACAGAGCAGATTGGTGGGATCTGCTTGAATTAGGCTAGGACCCAGTGGGTCATCACAAATCAATTAATTCCCTGAGCACAGTGCACACTGATGCAGTGAAGGCCTGCAAAGGTTGACTGGCCCAGAGGGGAGAAACCAGTGTATACTGCCCTTGTTTGTACTTCACGCTCTGATAGCAGACTGAAGAGGGCAGAAGCCCCTAGCCTGCGTGCTCCAGAAGAATCCTAACCAACAAGAGAAGGGGCTTGGAAATACACTTGTATGGAAGGAACCAAAAACATGGTGAGAGAGAAAAATAAGAAAAATTCCCCAGCCCCCAACCCTGAGAATATTGATCCAGGAGAGGTAAATATAAAAGAGATTGAGAGCAGCAAACATGCAACATCAAACACAGTGTCAGCAGACATAAAGAGATATCTTCGCTACCTCATCAATGAAATCAAAACTGAAATATTAATTCAAGTTAAACAAGAGATAAGTAGATTAATAAAAGAAAGCCTGGGCATCTCTCAAGAAGGCACAGACAGAAGAATGGAGGAACACAAAAGGAGAGAAATGTTCAATGAAAAATATAAAGCAAACCTAGACTTCATGAAGCAGATTCAAAGAGATTAACAGGAAACTAAAGACTCCATAGAAAGTTGGCAAAACTCCTTGAAAGAAACCAAAGATAGACTATCAAAAATTGAACATAGGCTTGCAATGTGTGATCATGAAAGAGAAGATCTCTTAAAATAACAAGGGAGCAGGCAGTAACAATTGGAAGGCTAGAGGATGACAAGAGGATCTATAAATTAAGAATAAAGCATGTGAATGAAGAAGCAGGAATCAAAACAGAAGAACTGCAAAGACTATTCACAGAAATTATTAAGGAAAACTTCCCAAACATAGAAAAAGTAAATGATATGCAGACGTATGAAGCATACAGAACTCCAGCCACCTAAAACCAAAACAAAGCTACACCCAGACATATAATAATCAAGATCCCAGAAATTCAATATAAGAAAAGAATTTTAAAAGCCATCAGAGAAAAGAAACAGATCACCTATAAAGCAAAACCCATCAAAATCATGGCAGATTTCTCAACACAGACCATCAAGTCAAGAAGAGCTTGGAGTGAAATAATTCAAGCCCTGAAAGGGAACAACCTCCAGCCTATATTGATGTATCCTGCAAAACTCTCTCTAGAAATTAATGGAGAAGCAAGATACTTCCATGACAAAGAGGAACTGGGAGAATTTGTGACCACCAATCCAACCCTACAAAAAATACTAAAGGCCATTTTAGAGAGAGAGAGAGAAAGAATATGAGAATTTTAGAAACAGTGGAAAAGAGGCCACAGTGAATGGTGCAGACAGTGGAGTAGAAGAGAAACATAGACAACCAATGGCAGAAAAAGAGAATAGCAGACATGAGGCATACAAGATTGGCTATAATCTCTAGTATAGAGGGCCTCAAAATATTAACAGAGAGAAACACAGGCAGAGTAGATCAGGAGATAGTGTCCATTGAGATGCTCTAAATAAAGAGGCAGTGGGACCCAAAATAAGCAGTGTACCCTATGGGAGTGAAAGGGTAGGAATTGTGTAAAAAAGGAAGGCAGAGGGTATTGTTAATTGGGTAACAAGATTTAAAATCTATATTATTCTCATCACCCTGCTTGGATGGATTACATGCTGTTCCAGTTTGTCTACTTACACTAGACTTGAGGACACGGTCAGCTATCCCAAAAATAAGAGGACATATTATGGTAATCATCCCTAATTTCCTATCAACTTAATCTGAAGCCCTGTATAACTTATACTGTCTTATTATGACTGATATTATTTTAATCTGGTTTGTTAGATTGCTATCTTGTATTGACTGATTTTATTCAAATCTGCTATGATTGATAGCATCAAGTCTAAGAGTATAGGCAACTATACTGAAGACAACAAGATTCACCAAGATACCCACTCTGATTTGATTATTGCCTGCTTTTGAATACTTAAAATATCTCCAATGCCTCGTTAATCTCGTTACATACTGCTGAGACATCATTGTAACCATTGTAGATCACCTTGTATTGTGGTTTTATAGGTCGTTTTGCTTCATGCTTTTCTAGGAATTGTTTTGTTTTGTCTTGCTCTGTTTTGTTTTTCCCTCTAATACAGAAAGGATAGATATACACGTAAAGACTCATGGATGTATAGCTTATAAACAGTTTACGAGAACCAACTATATAATGCATGTTGAAATGAACAACTATTTTGAAGAAAAAGATACACTACATTACCCAGTGCTGATTCCATAATGTCATGATGTGAAATCCAGCAATACTATCATTCAAAGTGATTTTAGTTTGTTTTGTTTTGTTTAAGTTCAACACACATGAAGGTATGGACAGCTGTTTTGAAGAAAATAAGAGACACTATGACAGCCATTCTTGGCTTCCCTATTGTCTAGTCTTGAAGACCTGAAACGCCTTCCTCATCCTGTTCAGATCAGTTCCATACTATGTTGTTTGATGTGAATTCCCTGTATGTGACTATATGGACAACTATTTGGAAGAAAACAAGAGTCAACATGATAGAGAGTGAATATCTTTGATTATCTTCTCTTTAAATGAAATTTAAAAAAAAAGAAACATCATCCTTTGATGAATGAGGCTTCATGATTAAGATACAAATGAATTAGGAAATGCTCTTAATTATGTTAATCTTTATTTTGTAAGGCAAATTTTACACTGTGATTTAATAAATTAGGATAAATAAAATCTAATGTAGAACAAAATATGTTTTCCTAAAAATTCAATATCTCTCAGAAGAAAAATTTTATCTAAACTTATTTAAATGAAGTTTTAATGTAGATTAGAAAAAAATTGTACCAGATATTTTACTAACTTTGTCTGTCAATGTTCCTAGAGTATGTACTTGACAGATGAAGTTGTCACTAGCAATACAGGTGGCAGCATAACTGAGAAATTTAGGATTATATATTCACTAAAGGTTTACACACAATTTAAATTCAAGATTGACAAGATCTTCTATTATGCTTTTAGAAGACCATGGATAATATTTAGATTTTATAATAAATATATTTTTCTAGGCATGCACTGAGATATTTTAGACAAAGAAAATGATCTTGCCTCATGCTTATTTTTTTGATACTAGGCCTAGTTGCTAAGTGACCCTGCTCATTTACACCAGGTTCAAGACTTACTCTCCTAATAACAAGCTGGTGTGTAATCACATATACCTTTGTATGAAGTGTTCTAATTTCTATAGTGAAGCACAAATGCAATAACTTAAAAGGTACTTTGAATGTCATCACAGAAAAGGTGATTTACCTGCCAGGGGAAAACACCATCACATTTTGTGTCCCATCAATAGCCTTTATGCTTGTTAAAGAAGCATGTCTTGGAGAGTGTGGAACACAGCATACACAGCATTTTATGTATTGTGGCTCCAGTCTGTCATGGTTGGGTCAAAATGATTCACAGGCAGCCACACTACAGAGGCATTGGGTGTGCAGTCCTTCAGAGAACAGTCAGAATCTGAGAATGAACAGTGGAAATTTTCCAACCAAAATCTGGTGAGATAAATACCTTATGGGCATTTGGAAGGCTTGGCCTCTTGGACAAAGTTTTGAAACCAGAAATATTCTCACAGTGGTTTCAAAAAATGAGAGTCCCATGTAATGAACTAAAGATGAAAATTTTCCCAGTCATTTCAGCCTGACATTGTGTGTTTGTGACCCATACTTTGCCTGTTAGTAAATAATTCTCTAGGTTATAAATTACATCATTCAGGAAATCAGTGTCACTGTAAATGATAAATACATTTATTTGTGTTGTTTCCTTGGTCAAGATAATGTGTTGCTTTGTAAGTGCCATGTATGACACAAGTGGAGTTGACACCATTTTCACAAATGCTACACAGATTTTGTTCCTTTTTATCTCCCCTGTCACATCTGAGAGAAACTGAAGACTTTTCTGACCTTCTATAATGACCAGTCACACCCAGGTCCATCTGAAATGAAGCATCAAGGAAACCATAGCAAGGACCAGGGATGTGTCCTTAGGGGCCACCTGATATAGAGAAGGAATCTGTCCATTATCTATTGGCATAGGATCAAATGAACCAAATGTAACCTAAAAGGAATTGGAAGGAATATAAGGAAAAGTGTGGACATAAACTGCCCTTCATGCTTAGAGAATAATAAGCAATAGCAGGAAAGGGTAGATGGAGGTATTATTCATCAAGACTTTCTAATTATCTCACTTTACAAAAGGTTTTCTGAAAACATCTGAGAGACAATTTTTTAGGAAATATTTTACTTTTATTTGCTGTACACAAAGAAAGCAACCCATCAACTCTCTGTGTACTTATGTATTAAAATCAAACACTTATAAAGATGTGCTTTAACCAGGACCCATCTTCCACTCTGTTTAGGCACCTCATAATGTCACTAACGGAGACCAGGTTTCATCTTTCTCATCTCACTCATCCTCACCCTTGACCTGTAGGGCTCCAGAAGGCTTCCAACTTGAGCAGAAGTTGCCCATGATGTTCCTGTCAGCATTGCTACAGAATCGCTGTCTTTGCTACAGGAGTAATTAGGGATCTTACTCTGTCCTGTGAGCTAAATGAGGGAACTCTCCAGCATCCTCCAGTGACTATAAAGGAAATTATGGGACTCACAACACAGGGTTGTGTTGGGTAAAAGATGAAGATTCCTGTTTACCTCCTCAATGGCAAATAGGAAGGCAAGAATATACTGGTAGCTGTTGGAAATATGCCTTCGTGGAGAGCATGGAGATCTTTATGATAAAGAGTTAATCTACCATTAAGTTGCAGTCCAGCACACTATCAGTTATGAACTCAGTGTTCATGTTCATTGTTCATATTCATGTTATGGGAACTGAGGTATAAATGAGATATCATTACTGGTTGTGTTTTTTGGAGGCAGTTAGGGCTAGATGGGAACTCGAGGTTGGATTTTTCTGATGAAGATCAGTGTCTCAGAAGATTTCATGACAATCCCTTCACCATCATGTTGTGATAGTACATATTGTCTGGATGCTCACAGATGAACTTGAAGGCTCATGTCATTTTTGAGACACAACAGTTAAATGTCAAAAATCTTGTTTTCAGTACTCAATTGGAAAAAAAAATCATCTTTCAGCATTGCTACAGACTTGTCTTTCTTACAAGAGTAACAATGATATACATGAAAATGGAAACAAATGAAAATCAGGAAAATAATGTTAAATGGAACATCTGAGACACATCCAGAAATACATCTATGGGTAGATTATGGTGCACCAAATGTTTCAAATTGAGGTACCTAAGATTCTGCCTCATCAAAGTTATGTACCTGCAATTCTGAGCAAGATAAACGCAGGGGACCTCACAATCCCAGATGTAAATCATTCTACAGAGCTAGTGATAAAAAAAAAACAGCCCAACAATGGCAAAACCACACTTGTAGATCAATGGAACAGAAGGAAATATGAGAACAATTAAAGGCACACTCAGCTATGTTGTCTTTGATAAAAGATTAAAGCCATTTACTGGATGATAACCTCTTTATTAACTGGTGCTGGAAACACTGACTGTGTACATGCTAATGCTTGAACTTACAGCTATATTTCTCAATATGTACAAAATTATAATTAAAATGGATCAAAGATCTCAGCATCAGAAGAAGAACAATCTCCTAGAAGACAAAATAGGTAAAATACTTGAAGACATAGGTGTGGGTAAAACTTTCTGAGCCAGACCCTAGTTATACAAGAAGTATCACCAAAATGAACCAATGAGATCACATGAAATTATAAAGCTCTTCACAGCAACATACACCACCAACAGAGTAAGGAGACAACCTCCAGAATGGGGAAATTTTTTACTAGCTTCTCTCTTCAAAGGACTGATATAGAGACCATATAAAGAACTCCAAAAATAAACCCTCCAGTTTAAAAGATCCAATCAAAAGTGGGCAATTGAAATGAATAGAAAATTCTCAAATGGTAAAATACAAATAGGCAATAAATACATTTTTAGAAACTTTCAACCTCACTGTTCACTTGAGAAATGCAAGTTTCAACAACACTGAGATTCCATCATACTCCAGAAAAAGTGCCTACCATCAAGAAAGGAAATAATAACATGTTTTCACAAATTGGGATTAAAAGGGAAACTTCTTCACTGTTGGTGGCAGCATAACCTAGTGTAACAACTATGGAAATCAGTATGGAGATTCCTCATATCACGGAAAGTAGAAATTCCATTTGACTGAGATACTTCCCTTCTGACTATCTTCCCAAAATAAATAACACATCTTATATCCATATTTGTAGTCACATAATTCTTAATTACTAAATCTTGGAAAAAGTACATATGTCCATCAAAAAAGCAATGGATAATGGAAATGTGGCAGATACACAATGCAGTACTACTCTGCTGTAAAGAAAGGTAAACTTGTAATTTGTAAGAAAAGGGATACACTTTGTGACCATGAAATCATTTGAAGTAAATCAGACACATAAGCTTAAAAATCACGTGATTTCCTTTATGTAGAAAACTCAATAAATGAGGTGTTAAATAAAAAAGAAATGGGAGAAAGAAATAAAGCTATTGCAATGCAGCATGAACAGTATATATAAAATATATATTGTCTTTATTCGGTATAATTGCTTATGTGTTTTATCTGTTTTTGTCCTACTAGTCTGGTTGTTAAAGAGTATATATGATTATTAAGTTCATATAGAGAGCATATATACTAATTAAGTTCATATAGATCTGGAAGATAAACAAATCTGATGCTGGAAGAGTAAAAAGTGGGGAGCATGGAGAAGAAAAATTAATAGAAATGTGTCATGTACGCATACCAAGTTCCCACAATGAATGCAATCACTATATACATATACTAAAAAAATTGAATTACACTAAGTTAAATTAAAAATGAAAGAAAACATTTTTAATTTTTACTTTAAAATTTAACACAAATTTACAAGTGACTGATGTTGAAAATTGAAGGTGAAATTTCCAAACATTGCTATTTTGCTTAACAGAGTAGAAAGAGAATGTATAACATATACTGAGTATGAACAGATTTACAGATCAGTACTTCTACACTATCACAATAGAATTTGGACTGTAATTTTAGTTCAGAATCAGAAGGGGATGATTGTAAGTTCAAGCCATTTGGGAGAGTTTAACACTCAGCATGTCCTGGTCTCAAAAATAAAAAGCCAGGTTAATGTTCTAGGTCAGCATGATGACCTGGGTATTCATTTCCACTACAGGAAAAAAGTATACTCTTCTATTTATTAATAGAAAGTGGATATAATAAACACAAAGTGAGTTTTATAAAAAATTAATGTGAATTTGCTGTAAATACTCAAAAATATTTTAAACAAAGAATTATCCCAACTGTGTCATTACAAAAATTCATAATTTTTAAAAATATCCTCACATTTCTGTAAGAAGAAAATCAATATACTTATTCAAATACAGAGAATATTTGATGGTATCAGGTAATAATAAATATTTGATGTAAGTTTTATTATTTTAACATAAGTAAAGCAAAATCTCTGTCCACATTCATCCATGTGGAGCAAGATTAGAAATGCCAAATATTTTAATCCGCTTCATTTGGTTATTTTGGTAATGTAAATACGTCTTCTCACATAGCACTACATCCCATAAAATATAGAGTTAGTATTCGATAAAAAATTTAAAGATGAAACAAAGCATAAATTCTTTTAATTCAAAATTTATTAACAAAAACATCGATGCATCACAGTGACAGTGGTTGGAGGGCAGGTGGACAAGCTCTCCCTCCTCCCAGGGAGGATTGCACAGGAAATCACAGTGGCTTCTTCCTGTAGATCCTGTGTTAAGACAACTAATAGAAGCTTTCCAATTGACAGGGTGTGCTCTCCTTTATGTATTGTGAAGTGGAGCTTCTTTTGTATTATATTCCCGTGTATATTATTCATGTTTTTCTGTCTAGAGAAAATAAGCCCAATTAAGAATTTGAACATTGGGTGCAACACAACCCAAAGTATAAGGTCGCAGTTGTGTTCTCGAGGGGAATCTTGGATAATGCTAACTTTTCTCAGCAGCAGCAAACACTGCCCACCAAGAAAACTCCCAATTTTTGCATCTGGATAGTTTTTGTTGTTGTGTTGGTGTGGCTGTGGTGGTTAAGTGTGGCCTTTAAAGGAGGCTTGGTCTTTTAGACCTTTGGACTAAACACTCAGCTAACACTAGACTCTCCTGAACTGGGAGTAAAACATTTAACCCTCAGTCATTGCATGCTTTTGTTTTTCTTTCTTTTTTCTTTTGTTGAAAAAAAGGTAAAATTAATTTTTTATTGTTGGTATATTTTGTGGATGAATATTTCTAAGAATCTGGATCAAGAGCATTTTGAATAAAACAAGGATCAAGGCAATATTTCTGTACTATCAATCAGAATTACTTAGAATCATTCTGGACTTTTCAAGCCATAAAATAAATATTCAATAAAATAGCAGGAAAAAAGGAATTGACTGGACAAACACATTAATATTTCATAAAGGAGAAAACTGTTCACCTCACAAATACATGAAACAATCATATAAACCAAGACCACAACCAAAATGTTGTTTGAGTCAAGCCAAATACAAATACATAAATACAACACATAAGAATTATATTTATGTATTTACAAATACGTAATACAATTATGTATTGTACATAAGAATACAAATACATAAGAATTGTCAAAATATCCGATATATGATTGGTATCTTAAAATATTTTGGTGAAAATGTATATAGCATAACAGCAATTAACAAATATCAAGGTGCTATAATGAAATAGGAAAATAATATTCAAATAAAAACAGGAACTAGTAAGGGCATACAGGAAAGAAGGGAAAAGAAAAAAGAGAATGAAGGAAAATTGGAAACAAAGCTTTTGTGAATAAGAAGGGAAGAAGAGTGAAAGGGAGGGCAGAAAAATGGTTAAAAAATTGGATCAAAATATATCATGTACAGGTACAAATTCCTCATGATGAATTTGATCATTATGTGTACCTAACATGTATGCATAAAATTAATTTTAAAATGTTGCCGTACAATATTTAGCAAAAGCATAGAATTATACTAAGGACTTCAAAGCACCTAAGAGAGTATTTCACACATGTTAACACTCCTAAAAGTTTTGTGGAAATTGCCACTACTATAATTGAAAATAGAAAGAAGGGAGCTTATTTTATGGCAATACCAGGGGCTTTAAAATTAATATCTTTAGAAATATTTCAGATGGTAATTCAATGGTAATTTTTTTAAAACACATCAATTTTAATATAATGTTTTAAACAAAAAGAATTAAATGAAAAAACACATGTGCAAAAATGCAACAAAATAGTAAAAATAGAGAAATAACCTGTGTGGAAATTGTTATTAATTTATATATGTATATACATGTTTACCCCTTATATCACAGAGCTCTAATTTCAAGTCACAGATGAATATTATTTTTTGTATGCAAAAAGAATTTTGAAAAATAAGATTATTTACTGTGGGATAAACTTCAGACACTAAATAATTTTTGAATTAACATAGACTTATTCATACAATTATAAATATTAGAATGCTTGGTAAAGAGGAGTTACACAGGAGAAAAGTGAATTTTGTACTACCTAGAATTTTCTGTTTATTTTAGCTTAAAAATGATACAGTATATGCAAAATATTCACAGCCCAGTTAGTTGTGTTAAAAATACAGTACATAGTTAGCCAACTTATTTTTTACAAATCATAGAAAAGTATTTTTGAACTAGTGGAAAGAACTACAATCAGATATATAAATTACAAAGTGCAAGCCATCAAACAAAATACTCTTAAGGAAATGCATGAAATATAGTCACTGCAACTATTAAAATAATGCAAATATATCAACATCACATTATTTGTAATCAATTTAGGATGCTTGCTTGAGGTAATGATTAAGGAAATAATATTGCCTTGCCTGACTGACTGAAGTGTCTGTTATTGTGCTTCCAGATGGTTCTTTAATACTAAAAATTTGAGTATTTCAATATATATAGATTTGAGTCCTGACAATTCCATTCTCAAAATATTGCAGGTAGGCTAGGTAATATAAAAAGACTCTGTCAAAAACCAGGACACTGTCAGGGAAAAGTGTTCAGGAATAAAAGTATCAGCAGATATCTGGAGATGTAATAAATGTGAGGAAGAAGCTGGCGGTGGGGGCAAACACCAGCACTTGGGAGGCTGAGTCAGGAGGATCATTGCAAATTCAAGACCAGCCTGGGCTACCAAGAGAGCTCAAGGCCAGCCCAAACTGCATAGCAAGACACTGTCTCAAAAAGACAAAAAAATGAGGAAAATATGGACATTTTCTGTGGAATTATGAGAGCAATATCACTTACCTTGATATCCCTGCTCCCAATTACAGGAGCACTAGTGGATTCAGTACCTGACAAAACCCAATCAGTAACTGTGTCAGTAGCACCCCCTTTCCACACAGGGGCACAGTGAATCTGCTAAAGTTTTCTTATGCTGTGCAAAACACATTAATTGATTATATATCTGGCTGCAGAACTGGTGTAAGATTATCTGAGAACAGAGAGTGCCCATTCATGTGTGAAGAAGAATCAATCTGGAGTGAAAAATTCACAGATGAATCGTTCATTTTTGTCCTGGCATGCAGGTCCAGGAGTCAAGAAGGACACAAAGCATAAAGCCATAATATGAACATTAAGGACATGCAACTGAATATCTACAGTGCAAGTCTCCCCTAGCAGGAGGCTTACGACTATCAGTGGACACTCCGTAGGGACACAAGACATTTTATATGTAATGAAAGAAAATTAGAAGGCCAGCATTGTATGCAGGGAATGCTTTGCTAGCTGCTTTGCACTGAATTCAACATAAGGTATCAGCCTCTGATTCTAAAGAACTTCAGTCAGTGTGCTGTGCTGTGACAGTTAAGTTCAGAGGAGTGACCTGAATAGTACAGTAAGACAGAGGGTGATGTATGCTTCACCTTCCAATCCTGAAAGAGGAGGCTAGGAAAACAAGAATTTATCACAGCCTAGGTTTAAAGGTTTAAAAGACTGCAGGGATATCTACAATTATTCATTGGCAGTACTTCACATCTATGAGTGGGGAGGACAGGACAGCAATAGAAACAATATGGATGCAACCATCCACAGATGCTTAGGCATTGCCCTTCCTGATCAGCAAAATGAAAATAAATACATGGAAGTGACACTTAGAGAACCATAACGTAGTCCTTCTGAGGCTTTAAATGAAAGACACTGGTGCAGTATATATAAATAAAAAGGGAGAAAATCCCCCAATCACCACATCTCAATGCTTGTACAAACTAGTGCTCCTACCAAATAGGCAGGGTTCATTTTCTAAATTACAAACCAGGACAGGATGCTGCAGGAAAAAAAAAAACAGAATGATCAACAGGAACATCTTAGGCAACGTCTGCAAAATCTTGCTGGAGTGAAGAGGAACTTGACATGTCAGCCACATAAACACATACATCACGTGTGTATCTGTACATGGCTATGGTTTTTGATTGGGGAGGACACTCTTATGCCTCTAAGTCTTTTCAGCAAAGGCTCTCAGAGGATCCAGGAAGAATTTGCCACCATCTGCCTCCTCAGTTCTGCATCTGAGGTCTGGTGCCCAGGTGAAAAACACAAGTTGGAAATTATATGTGAGTATCATACTGTCTACCTGTGGGCACTATGCCTCATCCAAGTCCACTGGTAGCAGCATCTCAGAAGTCAGTTCCTCCTGGGCAGATCTGCTCCCCAGCCTTTATCAATAAGCCATGTAGGCTGTTTGTCATCTACAGATTGCACTGGAGGTTCTGTGCTAGGTGTTCACTGAAGTGGTCTCATACATCTTATGTCCGGTCCATTACTTTTGTGTATTATTCAATCCAGAGTGAAAACAAGAAGATACAGGAAGATA
The DNA here is from genome assembly GCA_004027295.1 of Dolichotis patagonum. Classification (NCBI taxonomy): domain Eukaryota; kingdom Metazoa; phylum Chordata; class Mammalia; order Rodentia; family Caviidae; genus Dolichotis; species Dolichotis patagonum. The sequence continues at coordinate 7,512 of PVJX010023688.1, read as the reverse complement.
CATCTAGGTTTATTGCATCCACTGATCACTTTGTGTGGAACATGCTCCTTGTCGTAATATTCCTTGTACTGAGCTCACATCCACATATTTCTCTATGTAAAGGAAAAGAGGAAATGGATTCTCTATTTCATAGGATATATGTTGATTCTTCTTTTTTCCATTACCCTCCATTCCATTCAAAACTCTTTGACTGTCATTCACAAAGTTTGTTTCCATTTTATCCTTCTTTTCTGTTTTTTGCTTTCCCTTCCTTCATTTCCCCTAGCCTTAGTTTCCCTTCACTTTTCATTGTTTTCTTCCTATTTACATTGTCTGGTAAACATCTTGGTCTTTTTTTACATTTTTATTTTCTCACTATAAAGAAATTCGATATTTACATGTTTTCAATTTATTTTACTTGATTATGGTCTCAAGGTTCATCCAATTACGTAGAAATGTTTCCATGTTATCCATCTTGATTGCTTAGTGGTACATCATTGCATTAAAAAATCCACATTTTCTATATTTGTTCACCTGTATACTATCACCTATACTCCTATAAATGTGTGTATGCATATATTTCTGAGATAGGATGTTTTGAATATTTGTAGAAAATTCTAAGAAGAGGTATAGCTGGATCACATGGGACATCTACTCCTAGATTTTGAGTATTCTTCACACTGAATCCCACTGTGTTATCACTAGTCTAATTTCCACCAAAAGTGGAGAAAGCCTCTCATTTCCCTACAGACCCACCATCATTTGTTATTGGTTGACTTTTTTAATGGTACTGAGAATCGAACTCACAACCTTTCAATTGCCAGGCAGGTACTTATGACACTTAGCCAAAACCCCTTGCTGTTATTGGTTGATTTTTTTATGGCAGCTATTTTTTCTGGAGAGAAATGGAATCTCACTCTTGTAATTTTCATTTCTTTAATGGCCAGTGATATTGAACATATTTTTTTTAATTTCATTTTTATAATTTAGATATACACAATGATTATATTCACCAGAGAATTTGTACCTGTACATGATATATCTTGATTATCATTTTCTTCCAATCATCTTTGCTCCCTTCGACTCCTCTTGCCCTCCTTATTTACAAAGATTTCCATATCATCCTTCTTTTCTCATTATTTTCTCATTACTTTTTCCCTATCCCCCTCTTCAATTAGCCTTTCTTTTGAACTATTTCTTCATATTTCAAAACACTATTATACATTTGGGCTTTTTTGTTATCATCTTTTTGTTTTTTATTTATTTATTTTAATTTTAGCTTAAAGAGAAAAAATAAAAACCAGTAATAGAGAATCTCAAAAATATAATAGGAAATTAACCTGGATAATGCATTAGGTAAAATTAGAAAAGAAGACCACAGATGATGCATTCCCTGTCTAACTCATTTACCTCCTCGTATTATGCAGTACATCGTGTCTGGAGCTTTGTCTATAGTGTCTGGAAAGAAAATGACAAACTATGCAGTGAGTGTCCCTCTCATCTCACAAAATTAGCCAATGGAAACTATAACTTAATTGCCAAATGACTCAGTCCTCTCTGCTTTGCCATTGTCCTGACTTCAGGTCACAAACACTACCTTCCTCAGCACCATAGTTCACTTTCTCTTTGCCTGGTTTGTGGGGGTTAAATCATTTAGAGATAATGCTTCATATTTTTTACCATTTTATAAAAAATTCCATTTTAGTTATATTTTATAGAGCACGCGTGTCACCCTGTGTCCTATGAATAAGCAGGAGAGGAGGGTGGAAAGAGCCTCAAGTTTCTGCTTCTCTTCCAGATGGGTGTCAGCCCTGGAAGGAACACTGTGAATGTGGTCACAGCAGGATTGTCACTGACACTCCCGGCTCTCACTTTGGATCACCTGAGATGGAGACCAGAGTCCACAAGTAAATTTGTAATATTTGTAAGTATTTCTAGTTCTAGGGATGAGACATCCAATGAATCCTCAGAAAAATTCCTTCTGGGCTCCTTCATTTTCTCAGGTGCATAGTGCACAGGGGAAAAGTGACCATGCCCTGCAAAATGAGGGTCCACTCCTTGAAGCTAAGTGCTTAAATTCCCCTGTCCAGTAATGCAGAGAGACAACTTCTGTGCACCTCGGGTGAACCTAGGGAAAACCTCCATTGAACATGAATATGAAGTGGCATGAATGAATTCAATCCTTTGCTGTTATTCTCAGCTTCCTGAAGGTTACACCGAGGGAAGTCAAGGCCTCTGCCTCATTCATAACACTGAGAAGCAAAGTCGAGGACTTTCTTTAGAAACTACACTTTTCACAGCAACGTGCACTGATGAAGAGCTGCATGATGGAGATTCACTTCTGTATGCCATAAATGTGTTCACAAATAATCTCCCCCTCAGGCACTTCAATGAAGCAAGTTTTGCAAAGATTGAAAAATTGTTGTCTATATAAAAATTTGGAGCAGTAGAGATGATTTCCTGGGGTAAAAATTATAATACAATGGGACTTCCCATTTGACAGTATCCTTTTCACAGTGGTTAGTTTTTTTGCCTCTTACCCAGAGGGATTCAGTACAGGAAACCAGGACAAGACATTGCCCGAACCCTAGTGCTTACCTGAACTCTGAGTATAAAACCGTCTCCAAATTTAACTCTAGGTATAGCTTTAGACCTCAAACTAGCCCCATACTGAACCCAAGCTCTAGCTATAGCCCAATTCTAGGTCTAACACTAACATCATAGTAACCCTATCCCTAGCCCTAGTACTGGCCCTAATCCCAAACCTAACTGTAACTCTAAGGATAAAACGAATCCCAGCTCCAACATGAGCCAGTCTTAAACCCAAACTAGACCTGCACCAATTCTACTGAAAGCCCTAATCTAAGGCCTAATCTGAAACATAACACTAACTTAAACCTAAACAAACCCTAAACACTACACTAGCATTATTTTAACCACTAAATCAAACCTACACCTAACCTGAAGCCAAGCCTTGTCACCAGAAACTAACACTAACACTAACTGCAGCTGTACACCTTTCCTAAACCTAGTCTAACCTTAAATTTAACCCTAACTAATACTAGCTGGAACAGTAACCCTAAACTTAACCCTAGGCCTAGTTCTAGTGCCAGCCCTAACCATAACCAGAACAACCACTCTAACACGAACCCTACCACTAAGCCTAGCTACAGCCCCAACACGAACACATTTTCCATTTTGGAATTAATTTTCCTGTGACCATAGGACTCATTTGAATCCATCATGTAGGGAAAACCGGTGCTATCACATTTTTGACTTTTTTATAACAGAAACATGAACTTCAGTCTGCTTTTGGAAGACATATTTGCTGAGTATTGATTGGAGGCTGTTAAATGAACTTGCTTCTATAAACACTTGTTGTTTCACCTGTGTCCTAAACTGTTGTTTCTACTAAGAGCCCCACTGGAATTCTACTGTGGCACTAAACATGCATTGTGCATAGTAATTTTGCAATTCACAGGTAGCTTAGGACAGCACAGGCTCTTGATGTGCCCTTGAAGAGTAACACATAGGGCTATATCAGACACCTGGCCCCATCCTCTCAAGGATGATAAGTCTGCTCTGCCTCCCAGCCTCCATGAGGTAAGCGGCTTGGCCCTTCTGCCATGAGGCATGTGCTTTAGAGCCAGCCAGACCTGGACTGACCTCCTGGAACTGAGAGCCAAGCAAATCTCTCCTCCTTACATTGTGGGTTCCGGGTACAGATCCCAGTGAGCAAATACAAAGGACCGGGACTAGAGAAGTGGAGTCCTGTCAGCGACTGCCTAAGACCGTGATGTTCAGTGCACTTGGAAGAGTTTTGAGGAAGACATTTGGGAATGTTTAGAGCTGTGTGCTAGAAAAGCCCTGCATGGCCATAAGCAAAGTCTAATGGGAGTTTCTGACAGGAGCTCAGGTGACCAGAGTGCTGACAACCTGCAGAGAGCAAAGCCAAGTCTCAGGAGGTTTCAAATGGGAACTTCCTGTGTGTGACATTCTGACCAGAAATAGCTTGTCTGCATTTTGCACACATCCTGAAACTTTCATGTCTTTCTCACTTTCCATCTCTAGAAAAAATACTTGACACTTGCAGTTTAGAGGAGGAGGGGTTTGTTGGGGCTCACAGTTCTAGTCTCTGGTGGACTGGCTCCAAGGCAGAAACAGGAGGGAAGAGGGACACGGCTAAGGGAAAAGTGCTCAGGCCACAGTTCCCAGCAGCACCCATCCAAGCAGCCTCACACCCTAACAGCACCTCTACCTCTGAGCTCATCAGTGGATGAGTCCTCTGCAGAGCATGCTGCCCTTCCTGTCCAATCAACTTCCAAACACAGAGGATTTTAAGGGGCATTTCAGGTTAAAGTGTCCCCGCACCCCCACCTTGTTCCCTAAGGCTCATATCTATCTCGTGAGAATGGACTGAGTTACTCACTTAGAGTCAAGTTGAAATGTCATAGGGGTTCCAGGGTTACTGAGTCCCATAGAGTATTCCTATCAAAAAACAAAAACAAAACCAACCATTCTTTTTTTTAAAATAATTTTAAAGAGAAAAAAACAAAACCAAAACAAAACAAAACAGAATAAAGGGTAGCGACAATACAGTATTCCAAGGAAAAAAGGAAAAAAACAACAAAAAAAAACCTAAGAAATTATTACTTGACAAATTACATACTGACTTCTTGAAAACAGTTGTTCAAATTACAAAGTTAAAACATATAAAGTAGACATTCAAACAGTGAGACTCTGCTCCACGATCTGACAAAAACAGCAATATGGTCATCCATCTTACCCACTCAAATATACATGCAATTATATCAAAAGGGTAAAATTAAACACAACAAAACAGAGCAAAGCGGATCACAAGAAAGCAATGTAAGAGACAAAAATTTCAAAACTACACAATTGGAGATATTCACTCTCTATCATATTGACTCTTGTTTTCTTCCATATAGTTGTCCATATTGTCACATATAGGGAATTCACATGAAACAACCTAGTATGGAATTGATCTGAGCAGGACGAGGAGGGCATTTCAGGTCTTCAAGACCAGACGTTAGGGAAACCAAGAATGGCTATCATACTATCTCTCATCCACCTCAAAACAGCTGTCCATACCTTAATGTGTGTTGAACTTAAACAAGGAAAAGCAAGCTAAGATCACTTTGAACAAAAAGTGATAGTTTTGCAGGACTTCACATCATCACATTATGGAGTAAGCACTGGATATTGTAGTGTCTCTTTTTCTTCAAAGTAGTTGTTCATTTCAACGTGTTATATAGTTGGTTCTCATAAACTGTTTATAAGCTCTACACATGCATGAGTCTCTACATGTATATCTATCATTACTGTATTAGTAGGAAAAACAAAACAAAGCAGGATAAAACAAAACAATTCCTAAAAAAGCATGAGGCAGAAAAGTCACATAAAACCGCAATACAAGGTGATCTACAATGGTTACCATGGTGTCTCAGCAGTATATAACAACATTAATAAAAACAAAGCATTAGAGACATTATAAGACTTCAAAAGCAAGTAATAATCAAACAAGAGTGGGTATCTTAGTGAATCTTCTCATCTTCAGTGTAGTTGCCTATACTCTTAGACTTGATGCTATCCATCACAACAGATTTAAATAAAATCAGTCAATACAAAGTAGCAATCTAACAAACCAGATTCAAATAAGATCAGCCATAATAAGACAGTATAAGTTATAAAGGGCTTCAGATTAAGTGGATAGGAAAATTAGGGGTGATTACCATAATATGTCCTCTTATTTTTGGGATAGCTGACCATGTCCTCAAGTCTAGCGTAAGTACACAAACTGGAACAGCACGTAATCCATCCAAGCAGAGTGGTGAGAATAATGTAAATTTTAAATCTTGTTACCCCATTAACAATACCCTCTGCCTCCCTTTTTTAGACGATTCCTCCCCTTTCACTCCCATGGGGTGCACTGCTTGTTTTGGGTCCCACTGCCTCCCTATATAGGGCAGCTCAATGGACCCTATCTCCTGATCTACTCTGCCTGTGTTTCTCTCTGTTAGTATTTTGAGGCCCTCCATACTAGAGATTATAGCCAATCTTCTCTGCTTCATTTCTTGCTATTCTATTTTTCTGCCATTGAGAGTCTATTTTTGTCTTCTACTTCCCTGTCTGCCTCGTTCACTGAGGCATCTCTGCTACTGTTCCTGAAATGCTCGTATTCTTGTTCACTCTCCCTAGAATGTCCTTCAGTATTTTTTGTAGGGTTGGACTGGTGGTCACAAATTCTCCTAGTTCCTCTTTGTCATGGAAGCATCTTTTTTCTCCATTAATTTCTAGAGAGAGTTTTGCAGGATACATCAATCTGGGCTAGAGATTGTTTTCCTTCAGCACTTTAATTACTTTACTCCAAGCTCTTCTTGACCTGATGGTCTGTGTCGAAAAGTCTGCTGTGATTTTGATGGGTTTTCCTTTATAGGTGATCGGTTTCTTTTCTCTGATGGTTTTTAATATTCTGTTCTTATATTGAATTTCTGGGATCTTGATTATTATGTGTCTGGGTGTAGCTCTGTTTGGGTTGTAGGTGGCTGGAGTTCTGTATACTTCATACCTCTGCATATCATTTCTTTTTTGTATGCTTGGGAAATTTTCTTTTTTTTTTTTAATTTTATTTAAAGAGAAAAAAAGCAATACAGAAAAAAGGGTAGAAACAATACAAAGCCTCAAAAAAAACCATAAATCACTAGTTGACAAACCACATACTGTCCTCCCAGAAATAGCTGTTCATGTTACAAAATTAAGCCATACAAAGTGGACACACAGTGAGGCTGCATACACTTACAAAAAACCAGGATGGAATAAAGCCAATTGAGACAATATAGTGAAATTGGCACAGAACATCAAAGCAGGTCACCAGGACAACAGTAACAGGCAACACTGTATAACTCATTGTCTTCACAACAGTTTTTCCTCTACTAGGTACAGCAAAATCAAAGAAATACACAACATTATAGAACACATCAAAACAGAGTTTTGAATAGAGCAACACCGTTAATCAGGACAAAGCAAAACGGCGATAAAAATAACTACCTTCAGAGATAGTAGAAGGAAATTCCCCCTAATTGCTGTACCAAATATGGTCATCAACTAAGAGATACCCAGATCCCTGGATCCCAATTGTTAACGGGGGGGAGGGGGGGTAAGTTTGATTCTAAACCCGCGCCCCGGTAAGCAGCAGGCTGCTTACTGGTTGGCTCGGCGCCCTAAGTTCCAGCATGGAGCGGATCTCAGGAGACTCTCTTGCTTCTTGTTTCCCCGCCCTGGGGTGGCCGCGGCTTGCCAGACCACAGTCACTTACCAGGGCGGAAGGCTGCTTACTGGTTGGCTTGGTGCCCTAAGTTCCAGCATGGCACGGATCTCAGGAGACTCTCTTGCTTCTTGTTTCCCCGCCCTGGGGTGGCCGCGGCTTGCCAGACCACAGTCACTTACCAGGGCGGAAGGCTGCTTACTGGTTGGCTCGGTGCCCTAAGTTCCAGCATGGCGCGGATCTCAGGA
>PVJX010023687.1:0-29994 GCA_004027295.1 Dolichotis patagonum | reverse complement strand
TTTCACAGCACTATGATCCGATAACTTGCATGGGATAATTTCAATTCTTTTGCATTTACTTAAATATGTTCTGTGGTCTATTATATGGTCTATTTTAGAGAATGTGCCATGTACTGCTGAGAAGAAGGTGTATTCTGATGTTGTTGGATGGAACACTCTGTATACATCTATCAAGTCCATTTGTTCACAGGTGTGATTCTGTTCTGTTATGTCTTTGCTGATTTTCTGTCTAGTTGATCTGTACCTTTGTGTCAATGGTGTGTTAAAGTCTCCTGTTATAATTGTATTATTGCTTATTTGATTTTTCATTTCTGTTAGTATTTGCTTTATATGTATGTATCTATTATGTCCTTCAGTATTCTTTGTAGGGTTGGTTTGGTGTTCATGAAGTTCTTCAGCTGTTCTTTGTCATGGAAGTATCTTATTTCTCCATCCATTTTGAAGGATAGTTTTGCTGGGTATGTCAGTCTGGGTTGGAAGTGGTTTTCCTTTAGGATCTGAAATACTTCACTCCATGATTTTCTTGATTTCATTGTTTGTGTTGAGAAGTCTGCCGTGACTCTGATTGGTTTTCCTTTATAGGTGATCTCTCTTTTCTCTCTATCAGTTTTTAGTATTCTATTGTTATGTTGGATTACTGGGATGGTGAATATTATGTGTCTGGGTGTAGTTTTATTTTGGTTATGGCTGTTTGGAGTTCTATATGCTTCACTTATCCAGATGTCTGTTTCTCTTCTCACGATTGGGAAGTTTTCAGCTCTTACTTCTGTAAATATCCTCTTGATATCATTTGGGATGTCCCCTTCTTTTTCATGTATCCCTATTAATCATATTTTATTTTTCTTTGCATCATCTTGCAGGTGTTGAATTGTTATTTCCTGAGTCTTTGTTATTTTTAAAAGATCTTGTCTTTCCTGCTCACTGGCTGCAATCTTATCTTCGAGGTCTGAAATTCTATCTTCACTTTCATTGAGGTGGTTTTTACAGCTTTCAATAGAATTTTTGATTTCCTGTGTATCTCTTTGAATCTGCTTTATGCATTCCGTTTGTTTCTTATATTGTTCATTCAGGGATTCTGTTTGCTTTTTTCCTCTAATTTTTTAGCTGTGTTTTCACTAGATGTGTTCACTATTTCTTTCAATATTTTTATCAATTCTTCTTTTACCTGGGCAAGTATTTCGGATTTGAATTTCTCCATATCTTTCCCTATTTGCATATTTATTTCATTTGATATCATTTCAGACATTTCAGGTGTATGGCTCCTTTTTTCTTCTATGTACATGGCTTCTAAGCTTTCTTGGGGGAGGGCTAGGGCTTTGAGCCTGCCTTTTGGTTTTTCCTTTTGTGATTTTTCTATATTTCCTTACTTTGAGCAGTGTTCCAAAGCTTTCTCTGCATGTGTGGTGAATTACCTCTTACACCCTCAGTTCCTGGATGGGCAGTGGCTCCCCCACAGGCTCTTGGCTTCCTCATAGGGTCCTAACTCCCCTTTGTGGGCTCCTGGCTCCCTAATTTGTAAAGCGAATGTTGTGTGTGGTCACCCCAGAGCCTGTGGAATCTCAGGCAGGCCAGGCCACCGTGCTTTGTCCCAGGCAGGTCTCCAGGAGGTTCCCTGTGAGTGAAGGGTGGGCCTACATGTCCCAAAGAGTCAGGCCAAAATGCTGGTTTCTGCAAAGTTCCTGGTCCCAATCAGACCTGGCCAAGATGACAGTCTCCACAATATCCCCAATCCAAACAGCCCGGGCCACTCTGCGGGTCCCAGAGGTTCGGGTCCCAAAGAGACAGGCCGTGATGGTGGTCTCTGGGAGGCTTCCTGGGGGTGAAGGGCGGGGCTACGGGCCCAAACAGTCCTGGCCCAGATGCTGGTCTCCGGGCAGTTCCCTGTGGATGAAGGGCGGGCCTACCAGTCCCAAACAGTTGCGCTGAGATGCAGGTCTGCGCAGACTTTCAATCCAAACAGCCCGGGCCACTCTCTGGTTCTGAGAGGTTCGGGTCCCAAAGAGACAGGCCGCGATGCTGGTCTCTGGGAGATTGTGCAGGACTTTATGCTTATTGATACCATTCATGAATTCTGACACCCTTGGATTTATGGCAAACTCTGAATTAATAATCAACAGTGTTATAAAAGTGATGAAGGTGATTTGTCTTATACTCTGGGGGGCAATTTTTGGCCATTAATGAATGGAGAAGCTGAAGGAAGTGAAGGAATTGCTATCTTTACATCCCGTAGCTGCTCAGTGTTATAAATCTTAACTCACACTCGACATGGCTCCTTTGCACTCTCAGAACACTCTGCTGCCAGGGATGGAGCTGGAGACAGTCCCCAGCCACTGTCATATAGTGCTGGTTGACTTGCTGTAATTAGTTCATGACAGTGGAAGGACTGTACCTGGAACTTTCCTATTTAAAATCATCAAATTCAATATTTAATAAAATAGTTAAGTCAGAATTTCAGTTATCTTCAATAGTTCTGAATTAATTAAAATTTAGTGTTCAGCTCAACATTTTTGTTAAACTATTATAATATGTGAATATATTACATCATGAATAATACATCACCACAAAGAATGAAGTAGCCAGCAGTGATTTCTTGTCTGTAATATGCAATATGATTGTTTAATCTTTGTTTTACAAATGAAGAAGGTGAGACTTTAGCTATGAGGAATATATAAAACAATGCACAAACTCTCATGTCAGCACATGATCAAATTCAACTATTGTTAATATATATTTCCAATTAATGTTCTCAGGATGGAAGGCATTATACAGAAGAATGTGTATATTTTGTAATCAAAGCTCTTTGACAATATTTCACCAAAGACCAAGATTTAAACTCTAAATTTCTCGTGATCAAAACCTTGAAATTGGAGTTGACTCATAATATTATTTAATAAACTAGTATCCAAACGCTCAGCAATAAACTTATACATAGACACTGATCAATAAGTATATTTAAAAACAGAAGACTATCAGGAATGTGCAAAACAGGAGAATCTGCTTATATTATGTAGGCTTGGGGACATAACCCACTCAAAGATACAGAAAAGAGAATGAAGACCTCCTGATCTTTGCTCAGAGTTAGTGAGGAGACTGACCAAGAGCTGAGGCCTAGGCCTCTGCTGACTGTACTTAGCAACTAAAAAGAGAAAGCCAGCTGGACTTGAGCAATCAGAAAGAAAAAAAGCCAGAAACTACACTCGGGGAGGTCCCAGATAAGCTGCTTTACTTAATACTTAAGCAAAACTTTGTGTCCCTACCCCCTCCATAATTCCAACCTTCCAACCCCCTTAAGCAACTGGAGAGATCAAATGACTGGAAGAAATCTCAGGGGAGGGCTACAGACCGTCACAGGTCCACTAAGATTCCAGGAGCCTACAGGGCATAAGGATACTCTTCTCTCTCTCTCTCTCTCTCTCTCTCTCTCTCTCTCTCTCTCTCTCTCTTTCTCTCAGTGGAGCGTGGCCTGGCACAGCGTGGTGTATGGCCTTTACAGATGCTGTTACCAATGTGCATTTTATGTATAAGTATGTACATGTACATTGTTTGGATAACAGTCTTACATGTTACTCAAAAAATAAAAACAACTATTTTCATTGATATAAATTTAAAATTTTTGATATTAATAAATTGTACTAAATTCTCCCCAAATATGACATATGAAGTATTATAGGCTGTAAGTTGATTAAAAATATAACAATATACGGAGTATCAAAACAGATTAAGGTAATCTCAAATACACTATATATATATATATAGTATATATATATGTGTGTGTGTGTGTGCATATATATATATATATATATATATATATATATATATATATTTTTTTTACAATCTTGCTACCTAGTAGTTTAGGCTGGCCTTGCAAACACTCTGCAGTCCATGCTGGCCTTGAATTTCTGAAAATCCTCCTGCCTCAGCCTTGCAAATGCCACCATACCCAGCTTCAAGTATTATATTGAACTCTCCTTTCAATGCTCTCAAACTGACCGAGTCTTCCAGATAAGGTTTCTTACTCCTGGCCTGGGGAAGACCTCAGCAAACTGGCTACTCTCAACAAATTACAGGAAACTGCTAAGAGGGCCACACTGCCTGCAGCAAACAGAACAGTGACCATAAAGAAAATCCAGGACTGGCAAACAATCCCCCCACCCCGCAAGTCAGAAGGTCTGCCATTATCTGCACACCTGTGCTGACTGGCCTTGGATCTTCGACCCCAAATATTCCAGCCAGTTTCCTTGGAGTTGCAACCCCTTTCCAAATTATATACTAACTCAATTTTTTTCTCTGACAAACTGCTAAACTCCCCCGTGAGCTCACCCCAACTGAACCCAGACAAATAAACGCAGCATTTTGCCAACAGACAGCCTGTGTTTGTGGGTGGTTATTCATGTGCCATTAGCAGCAAGATGAAGCATAACAATTTACCATAAACTACTCTGTAGACATTTGATTTATAAATTAAATATGTAAACTAAGGCCACAAAAATCACTAAACTATTCCGCAATGATTTTTAGAAAAACAAAACATAGATAAAGACCTGAAATAAAAGTTCAATAATAGGAAAGGAGGGAGATGAATGTTTTCCAAAATGGAAGGAAAGCAAAAGACGGAGGGAAGGTGATGAAGAATAATTAAGCTGTGTTATGTACCAACTCATCACAAAGAACACCATCTTATGTGTTGCAAACCTGTATTAATAAAAAATAAAAATTTAAAAACTCAGACACTGATACTTTTTTACTTTCCCTAATGAAATGAAGATAGTGTAAAGGTTGGTAAAAGATAAACAGCAAATACTTTTTCTTAATACAAGACAAATATGTGAAACCTCATTCATTTAAAGGGGTAAATGGCAAACAACTTTTCTGTTTAGAAATTAGGCAAAGTCAATATAGAAAACTAATGCTATCTAATTTTCTGGGATTATGAAGAAATAATAATGATCCATTGAGATTGGCATATAAAATAATTCTAAAACCGTGGTTTTTCCCATCATTATGAATGATTATATCAGTGGCATAAGATCAAGTGCCTTGGGGCCGGGGATTTGGCCCAGCGACACAAACACCTGCCTGGCGAGTGCAAGGTCGTGAGTTCAATTCCAGGTACAAAAAAAAAAAAAAAAATTAAGTGCATTGCTCTTTCAGTAACTCAGTTTCATTGTTAATAAAGGCAAATAAGGAAGAACTTAAAAAATAATTCTGCCTGCAATACAGTTTCTGTGTTTGTACTGCCAAAGTATAAATGTACTTACAAATTGCAAAGTGTTGGATTAATCTCTCTCCCGTGAATGAGTATTTTGTTTCTTTAGAGATTTATTTTTATGAACAATGTGGCTGTTTTATATATATATATATATATGTATATATATATATATATATACATATATATATATATATATATATATTAAAGGGCACATTATAAGAAACTATCTTGGTGACACAGTTGAAGTTAAATTTCTGAATTTCATATGATTCAATTTTTTTTTAAGACATTGTCTTTCTATATAATCCAGGCTTGCCTCAAACTCACAGGAATCTTCCTACCTACACCTCCCAAATGTAGAGATTATAGGCATGCTCCACCATGCCGGGTCTGATTCAATTTTGTAAAATAATATGACTCTTCTGATGCAGTAACTGTTATAATCTACAAAAAGATGAAGATATCTCATTTACACACATGTTAGTACTTTGTCACTCAAAAAATATTGTGTCATTTTAATCATGATTAAAATTTAATTGACCACAATAGACACCTAAATGACAGTCTCTTACATTTGCTTTTTTTTATTTACACCCACATACACAAGTACACCCACATCCACAAAATTACAAATAACTTTAGTGTATAATGAATTTTCCATTACATGCATGTAATCACCGACAAGATTTAAAAATAGATTGTGACAGTAGTATATACAAGCCCTCTAATTGCCATTCTTTAACACTCCATTCACTAAAAGATAGCTGTACCCCACCACTATGAATTTTCCTTTGCTTATTTGAACATTACATAAAAAGACAAATATTTCAAGTATATTGTAGGTCCTTTTTTTTTCTCTCAACAGCACTTTTATAGCTTTCACTATTTGTGAGTCATTCATACTGTTGCATGTAACAGTCATTCCTGGCATGTGGTATTTTATATCTTAATTTGAACACTGAGATATTTGGGTGTTTCCTGTTTTAAGCTAGCATATTTTTCTTTCTGTTGAGTTGATACTTAAAAAAAAGCGTTATCTGTTTTGTTTGTTCGTTTTGTTTTGAGACAGGGTCTTACTATACAGTTGAAGTTGGCCTTGAGATCCCCTTGTAACCCAGGCTGGTCTCAAATTTGCAAAGATCCTCCTGCCTCAGCCTCCCAAGTGCTAGGATTACAGGCAGGACCACCATGTCCTGCAAATTGCTCCCTTGAGAAATAGTGATTTATCTTTATAGAAGAGGTCAAGTTTTCCAAAACAACTAAGTAATATATAGCATTTGCCATTCCTACAATCAGTTTACATAATTCCAATCAAGATGGTATCATGCTTGTTACTGTCAATCTTAAAATGTAGTATCATCCATAGGTTCTAGTACCTTCTTGTCCCTTTGTTGTGCATCTTTCTGATATTTACACATTTTCATATGTTTGTCATTTCACCATTTTTTTTCATAAAGTTCCCATTCAAATAGTTTATTCATCCTTATCTTTTGTGTCCTTTACTTATTAACTGAAAAAAAAATCTTAATTCATTTATGATCTGAGTCCCTTTTCTTGTTTGTGCCAAGGATCGACTCATGACCTCACATTTTCCAAGCAGGCTATTATGCCACTGAGCTAAACCCCCAACCCAAGTCCTTTTTCAAATATATGTATTGCTGCAATTTGGCACCATGCATGGGACTCCAGGAGGAGAACCAGACACCAGCCCTTTCCTGTGTGTCGGCACCATTCATGGTCTGTGGGGGAGGAGAACAAGAAGCCAACAAGAAGCCAAGCTCTTTCTGCAAGTTAGGATAATATGTGGGCCACTAGGAGCAGAACCAGATTCCAGCCCCTTTTGCCATGGCTGAGGGACAAGAAGAGCCAGCACCCCAACTGACCCACCAAGTGACCAGCTGATCTTGAGAAACACAGGGCAAGAGGAGAACTACTTGCAAAATACAGTTCAATGCTTGTAGTGTTTAGTGCTTCACTGACTTAGCAGGGCTCAAGCCCACAGTCTGGTCATCTGTTTAAAGGATAATATGCAATGTAGCATCTGTGGGGAATCTCCTCTGGAAGGTGGTGGCCATTGTTAATTCCTTATTATTTTGTTTTGAAGTACCATATCATTTTCATTGCTTTGTTTGGTGGGGTTTTAGTCTATATCGTCTTGTTTGATTTTATTGTATCTGATGGCATGGGCAACTATTTCAAAGATAACAAGATACATTAGGGTAGCCATTTTGGATTTACTATTATCTTGTTTGAAGTCCTGTATTGCATTCATCGTTTTGTTTTTATTGGTTCTATTCTGTTCTGTTTTGTTAGATTTTGATGATATTGGTAGCTATTTTGAAGATAAGAGGCAGTTTGGTAGCCATTGTTGATTTCCTATTGTGTTGTTTTGAAATCCTGTGTAACTTTTACTGTTTTGTTTTGATTGGCTTTATTCTCTTTAAAATAAAAATTACAAAAAAGTAAATGAAATCAAATATATGTATTGCAAATATTTATCTCTTGTTAGTTTTCATTTTAATATATCTTTTTTCCGTAATGATTTCCTACGATGTTCTATGTAACTCAATGTTATTTGCACAAAGATGTTGTAAAGGATGTTTCTACCACACAGCCAACTGTAATAAATGTAGTATAGTAGAATATTCATTCTATAAGCCTCTTTAGTGAATAAGACAATTTATAAGAATATGTTTGCATTTTCCCTTTAGATTAATCAACTATTGCAGTATGATTTATCTCATTAGTACAGAGAGCTTCTCTGGAGCCACTGGGCCACTTCCCCTCCATCTACCTGAACTGGGCAGCATCCTAGAGCCAAGCCCCCTTACATGGTCCTCAAAAAGGCAGAAATGGAAATAACAAAGACCCAGGAAATTTTTAAAGCTCCAACCCAGAGCATATGTGTGTTAGGTCTCAGGTCGTAGCATTCAGTAACATTTTTCTCCACTCAAACTTTATTAAAGGTTCATACCTAAGGACCTCATAGAATGCATGTATTTAAAATACATGAGCTCTGGAAGCTGGATGTATACTGGGTCCCACCATAATAATTCAGTTTAGTCTAAGGCCAGGCCTAGGCCATCCTACTGAAAACCTGCTGCATCAAGTTCTTGTAAGGAGTCCACATGCAGGGATTTGACAGCAGTTCCACTCATGTGCTCCAGGATCTTGAAATTCATAGACCACGCCCACTTTTCCATGTCCTACCTGTAATATCAACATGATTGCCAGGTCATTCTTGCTTCTATTGTTCTAAATCAAATAAAATTTAAAGAAAAGTAGCTCTGAGGATCTAAGTAAGAGCACTTGCACATAAGATCCCAAAGCCTGACATTCTGTCACCTTCACCCTACTTGCACCTCATTAAGAGTTCATAAATACATGCTAGATATTGTATATTCAGTGAGATCAGAGTAAATTCTAGGATAAGCATTGTGTGGAGAGCCCCCTTTGATAACTTAGCACCCTGTCAATCATTCCTGTCAATCACACCTAGAGATTCAGAAGCACCTGGCCTGAGGTGCATGTCTTTTAAATTCTGAAACCTTTATTTATCCATGCATTGTTGCTATTGGTATCTCCACATGCTATGAAAGTAAAAGCACTTTTAATTTTCTGTCCCCCCAACACCATTTTCCGTTAATGCCTTATCCTTTCTTGGTGCAGATTTCACTGAACGCAGCTTCCCATGGTCTTTGCAAATGCAGCCGCTTGATGCTTGCTAATGGGTGTGTACTAGGCAATTCTTTCCTTTCCATACTCCAGAGCCTGGACTATCTCCCTTCCTATAGTAATGCACTACATGTATATTTGCATATTTTTAAACAAACAATTTTGTTATTTATGACCGCAAGTCTCATTTCTCAATGCTTTTGTTTCTTTATGTTTTGTTATAATGCTAGGATTATGTAAACTTGCTTTATTACATTGTTTCTATTCAGGCAACTACTATTCATTCTTCAAAAGTGGCTTAAAGTCAATTATCACATGATCTTCTTATTGCATGGCTTTAGTTTTGGATTACATCCGACTTCTACTTTTTAACAATTGCTGGATAAGATTTTGCTAGAACATACTTTGTATCCATGATTTTCCATTAATATTTGTGATTTTCAGCTAAGTTACATTTCTTCAAAGTGGTAGAATTCCATGATTTTCCATTAATATTTGTGATTTTCAGCTAAGTTACATTTCTTCAAAGTGGTAGAATTTTCAATACTTCTTTGTTTTATGTAACATCTAATGATCTTGAAAAAAAATAGATATCCAATAGATTGAATATGGATTAGTTAATCTATAGGAATTACTTGTGAAAATGAATCATTTTAATGAACATATAGATAATTGAAACATAATGAAAAAATTGAGAGAGATTGATGAAATTAAAAGGCACAAATGTCCTTTAATGCCCAGAACATGCCAGAATTTTTCTTTTTTTAAAAATCCACTTATTTGGGTTTACTGACTTGTTTGGGTTTACCATTTTTACCCCCGCAAGAAGAAACTAAGTTATTATCCTTCTATACACATTGTAGTCTGTTTACTCATTTCTTTCCTTGACTTTTAGAAAAGTTATCATTTCCAGTTATGCAAATACCAGTAATCATACATTTGCCAAGCAACAAATATGTCACTGTCTTGCCTTCCAAATATTAAGCTAAATGTTATCGCTGAAAATTATCTTTTTGTTGTATGTATTAAATGTTTTATGAGGCAGAAGAAAATTATAACAAAAAAAATCATATTATGTACTAGCACTGAAAAAAAGGGAAACATTAGATAGTGTAAAAAGACATCAAAATTTACTCCTTTTTTCTAATAAGGTGTTGAAAATCAGTATGACTTTATATTATTTTAGTGATGGGGTCATAGGCAGGAAAAAGCATAAAATCAGATCCTATTATTTTTTATTGAAGAAATTAATAGGAAATTTTACCAAAGGCAACATTTACCTCAACAATTAGACTCTACAGTTGAAGCAGTTAGACGAGAGAAGGAGAGAGGGAGAGAGATCCAGGAAGGTGCCAAGTAACAAAAATAACATAAGAATTTAGCAGGAAGAGTTGACAGGCAAAACAAGGATGTAGCCAGGAACACGAAAGGCCAGGGTAACCAGACCCCTGCCTCACCTGTAAAATACAAAGGAGAAAAGAGGCAGCTACCTAAGGACAAGGACAACACATAAAACACTCCCTTTACGTAGTCATTAACTCTAAGTTACCTTTCTGTGACACTCCCACACGCACACATCAGTCATAAAGAGTCAAATCAAACACACAATGAATGTAGAGAGGTGCGCTCAAGGTTGGGGTCACAGACAACAGAGAACCAATCAAATGGCGACAACTTCCAGGTGCCTACTTAAGGGGTGGGACACAATATTGGTCCTAAATAAAAAGGAATTGAGGAGAAACTTTTATGGTTATTCAATTTTGGATGCTCCTTATTCTTCCAGAGTAGCTGTCTATCACCTTATTTTCACTCTTTTCCAACTGTCTGTTCAATTCGTTACTGTTACCGAGTTTATGATTCCAGTAGAATCCGAACAGCTGCATAGGCCAGCCAAGCAGTAGCACGACGTGGTGTACAGCCCTTCCCTAGATGGAGCATTATGATTAACCAAAACAGTGTTTCCTAGTAAGAGGCAAAAATTGATCCTCTTACATTGAGTACTCTGAACCACTACTAAGAAGACATACCCAATGTATCAAGGATTGTAACCGTCTTACTAAGCTGCTTTGAAACTTGGTTTCATTGTTTTTCTTTTTTTCTCTTTAAAATAAAAAAAGAAGAATTTATCCTTATATTGCCAGTGGAAGGGCCCTTAGGAGATCCTCTAACGCAGACGTTGACTTCAACCTGCTCCCCTAGTAAAGTACGAGGTAGGTTCACTAACCAGGGCCACAGAAAGGAATTGCACCATCGTTCAGTGTGAGGCATAATGCAGAATTATTAGGCAGTTAGAAAGTAAGGGAGAAAAAACAGTTCAGCTAAAGCAAAGGACCGTGTCCTGTCACAGAAACACCACCCAGGCTTTCACGGATCGGTGAGGTTGCCGGATCTGAATGCTCATTGTCTCAGTCATGGTTTCCCAGCTCCAGAATTCTGAATGGCTCCAGGGAGAAGTTTGTTCTCAAAGGATGATAATCCTTCTCAGGAGGGAGTCTGCCTCAGTTCCCCTAATGGGTAATCCCTTCTCTTTGGGGAGCAGGGGAATTGATTTCCTCATGAGGTGCTCTCCAAGACTGGTTTTCCAGGAATCCAAGGTGATTGCTGGTTCAAAGACTCCTATATATTGTTCTAGAAGAATCTGGAACTAATCACGTGAGAGCCTATATTGAAGTGGGCCTGAAAGTAGTCTTAGTTACTCTAATGTTGGCGTCCTCAGTCTTAAAAAAGAATGGTAAATGGCTAGGAAAATTTAAGGCGAATAGATATTTTAATATAGAAACTCTTTCAGCAATTAACATGCCTATATACAGAGGTGAGCAGGATCTGTTTCAGAGTCTTAAAGTAATAAAGAAGACAAAAAATAAAAAACTAATGTCCCTACGTCCTTTCTACTTACTTTTTATTTCCTCTATTCTACCTCAATTTGTAGCATTAAATTCAAACCTGAGCATAATTTCCCAAATAAACTCTTTGGGGTTGGTGTTTAGCAAAATCTACTAATTCATCACAGCTTTATTTTCGTTCATGTTATTTTCAAGGATTGCATATAAAGTACGTGTGAAATTTTAATCAAAAGTTTAATAACTTACAAACTTCACCAAATGATCCATTGTGAGTCACACTGCTGGAACTTTCAGAATCATAGAACAATGAAACATCTTGTCCTGGCGACTGTAATTCACCACTTATACTTCAGATCCTTTGGAGCAAGTGTAGTTAAACGGAGTCTGAATATTTAGTGCACATCAGCTATACTGCTCTTGGCAGTAAGGTTTATAAATGTCTACCAGTGATTTTAAAGAGTTATTATGCTTCACTAAGAAGCTAAATTATTATCAAATAGAAAAATGATAGTACCCACTAATTAGGAACTCATTCTGCCATCAAACTGGCCCTTTTAGGGATTACAATATAATTTTCCCATTAAAGGCTTTTTGATATGCTTGAAAGAGGGTTTATTTGAAGTTCTTTTTTTTACTGAGGATAAAGAGCTCTGTGCTTTGTAGTCCTTGTTATAGTAATTTGAAATGTACAGGGCACTGACTCCAGCAATGGTGATTTGTGCTGTTTGCATATGAATTGCTGCACTTCAACTATTTCCATTGCATTTGCAAAGTACCAATTAGTCACCAGTACTATTGTCTTCTAATCTAGTGAAGAGAAATGTCAGAGCATTACTGGTACAGTAAGAAGTACCATTTCAAATAAAGATTTAGTGTCCAGTTTCCAAAAGAAAAAAAAACCCTTTTTGCCTTTTTCTCAGTATTCCTTGTTATGAAGGATTTTTAATGACTGCACTATTTTGAAACACCAGATTTTATAATCTGTAGTTTTTAGCACTGTGGAAGACAATCTTCAAAGTGCAAGGTTTGTTAGGGTACTCGTCTTGTAAAAAGTAATTTATTTAGTTAGTGTCAGGGCTCTGAACTTGACCCCCGCCCAACTAGGAGGAAAAAAAAAACTCCCCCAAACAGTTCTGAGCACCGTGTTCAACAGGAAGCCCACAGCTGTTCTCACACGCTCAACCTGCAAAGAGCTGGTTCCAGAAAGAACCACAAAGGACACGCTGTGCCTACGTCTGGCACCTACTGTCTCACCTAGCCTTAGAGGCCCTACTCAGAGACCCAAACTTTTGCAACCCCCTCAGCAATACCGCCTTCCCCTACCTAAACTCCCTTATAAAAACAAGCCCTCACCCCTTGCTCAGGGCCAATGGTGGGGGCTTTTCACACTTGGCCTGACTGCACTGGGTTGGTAATAAAGTTCTCTCACACATTGCTTCAAATTTGCCTGCCTCAGTGTTCTCCATACCACCTTGGTTTAGCCTAGCAGTTAGTTTATGAGTAAGTCAGTTAGCTGAAAAAAAAACCTGAGATAAAGTTGACTGATCAGTCATATTGATAAAAACTAAAATGAGAATACATAGTGAAACAGAATTTTGCATCAAGAACAAACCTCTTTAGTCAATGTGGAATGCAGTTCCCTCCCTACTAAGTTTCCTGGAATTAAAATGCAAAATAACCAGTTGGCTTTCCTTTAAACACTACTGGATAAATAACTGTATTAGAGAGCCTCGGTTTTAACTGATCATTTTAAATTCACAGAGCCACTAAAAAAATTGAGCAATTAGCAATCTGCTCTTTTCCATAGAAAGTTCTGTACTGAGGGAACATGTGGAAAGTTCAACTTTTTGTATTCTTCTGGAGACACCAGGAGTCCTCTCCTCCTCCTCTTTCTCCTCCCCCTCCCTCTCCCCCTCTCCTCCCTCTCCCTCTCCCTCTCCCTCTCCCTCTCCCTCTCATCCTCCTTCTTCTTCTTCCTCTTCACATTAAAATCTTTTCTAACATCCCTGTTGTGATTTGTGACTTCATTCTTTGATTTCTGGGAAACCATTAGCTTGAACTATTTTAGTATTATGTTAATCAAATTAAAGAACAATGCTCTTTTTTGTTAAATGTTTGAGATACCCAATACCTGCTAGTTCTTCTAGCCATATGAAGTTGGGAATTACTGTCTTCTACTTTGTGAACAAAGATTGGAGAAAAATATTCAAGAAGTGATTTTTATTTCATTTCAATAAATATTTTGATATACCACCGTAGAATATTGTCTTAGGGAATACATGGTAAACATTTCTTTCTACAAATAAAACATTTAAATTCCACAAGAAAGTATAAAATTATAAACATTATAATGGTTTATAGGCCAGAAAACCATATACAAACAAAGTTCATCATATTTCTTAAGTACTATCATTTAGATGGGAAATTTAGACTAATATGGTAGAGGCACTTAAGCATGATTTATTATGCTGCTAGGAACATTAATGAGATCCCAACTGATAACTAAATGGCACAGCATTTCAAAATTATAAACTATGAGGTTATATCTGGGAATGAATATACACTAAAATCATCCAGATTAATTAAAATAGATTTTCCATTTTCTGAACTAATATTCCTGGTAATGTGGGCAGGTGTCTTCCCTCTGTGGACTCTTGTCCTGAAGATCGCAAAGTATGGAGTCAATGGACACAGCAGTGGGGAGTGAACTATGTTCATTAGAAAGAACAAAGCAAAGCCCTTGCTATCCAACAGGGGTCCAAGAAAGCATTCTAAGGAGTGGCCCAAGTTCAGGGCTTTGTGCACTTTGTTCGGCTATTTTGGCAGGAAAGCAAAATGAAACAGTGCAGATGCTGCTTTTGGCCAGGCTTCTGATGTCAGGAGTAGAGTTCCCTTGCTCCCTAACTTGCTAGGTCTTATCTCAGCTCACTCAGGCCTTGCCCTGTAAAACTATGAGATTTCTGTCTTTAGCCCAATCTCTGACATTAAGGCACTGGTTTTGTTGTTATTGTTATTGTTATTGTTATTGTTATTGTTTTTGTTTTTGTTTTTTACCTTTTGGCTTCCCAGGGGCAACTTCAGTAAGACACTTTCCCTTCTGTTTCAATTTTACCAAGGTTTATCTTGGTTTACTTGGCTCCCTACCATAATTGCCTATTGTTTGTCCATTTCCTTACCTTAGTAATAACAATTATAAACTCTAAACAGGAAAAAAATGATTTGGAAGCAGTTTATGGGAACAGCATAAACAAGAATTAGTGGAAGATATAAAGAATTGTAATACTTAAATTGTACCTACCACAAGACCTTCCTGAATTTTTAAGCCATAGCCAAGGAAGATAAAATCCAGTAGAAAGAAGTCAGATATTGAATCTTATTACTTTCAGAGTGTCTTCAAATTGAACAAAGAGAAGAATCTTGCAGGAAGGGACCTTCATCTGTCACCACGTAGTCACCCATTTGTAGATGCTAAAAAATGTTGGTCGCAAAAATAGAAGAATAAGTTACTCAGGTCTAGGAAGGAGAAAGGGAAGAAGATTAGAGAGAGCTAAACAAGTACCAAAATAGAATGAAGCAAGCGTTAGTTCTAATATTTTATAGCATAGTAAGGTAAGTATAGCGTAGTAAGGTAAGTATAGTGTACAACAATTTTTTATATTTCAGTACAAAACAGATAACGATTTGCAGATTCCCAGGAAATGATAATGTTCAAGGAAATGGAATGTCAATTATAATGATTTGGTCACAATATTATACATTGTACATATATAGAATTATATATTGTCTCCATAAGTGAGAATATGTTATGTATATTTAAAATAAATTGAAAAAGAGAGCTCCAAAGAAGGAAGCTTCAAAATCAAGGACAAATTGTGTCAATTCCCTGACTGATTCCTAATTAAATATTCAGAGAGAAAATCTAGTGGACACATAGACACCGATGCTGAAATGCTAAAACTGCAAGGGGTAGGGATTTCAGTGGCTGGATCCGCTAGTTTAGATATGCACTTAACACTTTTGAAACAAGTCAACTTTTGAAACTCCAGAGAAGTCTAAATTTAGCGTTAAAGGCTTCCAGAAAGATAGATAGATTTGCATACACATATAGATAGTAACTTACATTTGTGTTATACAGAGTGGATCAGCTTGAGAAGAGTAGTTTTAAATTTTAAAAAATTATACTTTTAGGTCATTAATATTATATAAGACCAACATAAAGATCAGGGCAGACAATGGATATGTTGGAATCATAATTGTAGCTAAGACAGTAAAGACAACATTGCATTCTTCTTAGTAACCTTCGAAAATAGTTTGTTATATGGAATATTTTAAACAAAAAGATATGCATTGATATCTATCTATCTAAATCGCACATAATATACATACACATAATATATCATATTATACATAATATATAATAAATAATAAATAATATATATTATATTATACATAATATATTATATATATATTACACATAATATATAATACATATAATAATATATTACACATAATATATACATAATATATTACACATTATATATGTATTATGTATATATATACACACAATATATATTATATAATATATATATATTATGTGTATATTTGAATTTGAAGTAATGAGGAATACTAAAGACTAAGTAAGTGAAATATAATTCTTTATCCTTTCACATTCAGTTAATCCCTTCCACAGAAAGAAAAATCTTTAAAAAATTCAAAATGAAACATTAACTAGCATTAATATGTCATATTCCAAAGGACAAAACAATGCAGAGAAAACAATAAATGTAAAAAAAGCTTAATTTTACTTGAACATTTACTTGTTAAACTTTAACTATCATCAAACAATTGAATAAAAACTAACATAAGCTTAATTTTGGTATACAAACACATCATTTGAGTATCCTCTCAATAATCTGAAGTTGAAAACAAATATTTAAGCAAGACAGAATGCTGTGCTGGAAGCAAGCATCCTTTAAGTACTATGTGTTTTTCCTTTTTTCATTAAATTTCTTTTTAACTGATGCATACAATAAAAAGAAAAGCATGTATACATATATAGTCATTCATATATATATATATATATATATATATATATATATGCCTTCCAAGCTTTTCTTTTTATTAATTTCTATTTTATTGCATTTTATTTGGAAAGAATGCTGTTTTAGTCAGGGTTTGAAAAGGAAGCAATTTAAAACAGGACACATGATTTGTAAAATTATTTTATATAGTCACACAAAGAGTCAACAAAAAAGAGCACAGGAAATCTGTCCACACACCACAGACCCAAAGAATCCAGCTGAGAACCTGGATCCCATAGAAATGTCCTGCATGAGGTCACCTAAAGACCTACAGCCCATGACAGTGCCACATGAGTTCAACTGAAGACCTAATGCCTATAACAATGGAAGTCTGTGTCAAGGGTCTGCCCTGGAAGGCCCAATGGTCAGCAGTGGAAGCTAGAAAGTCAGAGCCAGTGGGATGAAAGATCTTTGCCAACAAGCTGAGGGATCTGCACTAGAGCCAGAAACTGATGCTCAAAGTAAGGACCAGCGCTCCCCCTAAACATGCCACAGCCATCCTCAGTGACAAGGAGGCCCCTAAGTCCTCCACCTGGAAGCAGCTGAGTTTGTATCAGGAAAGCCAGAGCAACAACCTTCTGTAGGAGAATCAGCAGCATCTCCTCTTCTTTTCCAATTCTCCTTTTTATGTTTTTCACAATTCCAATGTGAGCCCTCCACATTCAGCACCATGCCGATTCTGTTCAGCCTTGAATTACAAGTTGACCACCGGTTGTCCATTCAATACAAATAGTTTCAATTAAAAGTATTTCAATACTTATTTTGTGTTTACATATGATTCTGGAGAATTTATATGTTGTATAGCTGTCTGGATGAATTGTTCTCTAGGTGCTTATTCGGGTCTTTTAGTGTAGGGTAAAATTTATTGTTGTGTTGTGGTACATTTTTCATTTACATTTAATAACATTTGCTTTGCATATTTGGATGTCCCTATATTGAGTACACACATATTTGGAGTTTTTATTTTCTATTGCTGAATGGATTTTTGTCATTACTTAATGCATTTCCTGTCTTAGTTACTTGTCTCATTGCTGAGACAAAATTTCCAGCACTCACAAATGAGAGAGGAAAGGTTTGTTCCAGCTCACACTTTGTAGAGGTTTCAATCCATAGTCAACTAGATCCGAGTCAAGGTGCACAGAAGAGGGGCACAGCGAAGGAAAACGGGCTCATTCCATGGCAGGTAGACAGCAGCCATCAGCAGCAGGTAGACAGCAGTAAGCAACAGGAAGCCATAGAAGCCTTCCTTCCCTCTCTCCTTTTATACACCATGCAGCCTACAGCCCTGTTGGCCAGGGACTCCCACACTCAGTGTGGTCTTCTGTTATTCTCACTCTTACCCTCCACATCATACCCCTAATCTACGTACAGATATCCTAATCCATCCATCTTCAAAACTCCCCACCCATGAGTACATGAGGCTTTGGGGGATATATGGGTACAAACCATAACACTTGCTTTATTCTTTTTACTGCTTTTGAGTTACAGCATGTTTTACCTAATGTAAGTGTCCCTCTTCTTGATTTTTTCTGGACTTCTTTGCATGAAATGTCTTATTCTGTCTCTTTACTTTCAGTCTACTTTTGTTCTTAAAGGTGAAGTGACCTTCCCATAAATATGTACCTGGGTTTTCTTTTTCTTTTTTCTGTCTCATGCTACTTTGTTTAAAATTTGTATAATTTAACTTATATACATTTGAGGTAATAATTGATAGGCAAGGTCTTATGATAGTTGTTAAGCAACTTATTTTTCAGTTTTTGCTTTCTCTGTGTTTGTTTATGTCTCACTGCCTTCTGGTATTTGTTTGTGGTTAAATGATTTGTTCTTATAGTTTATTTTCACTTGATGCTTTTTATTTATGATGTGAATATTATTTATTTTTGTTCTTTGGTTATCTTTACAGTATGAGAATGTACTTTGAAATGATAGCAACTTAGCATGATTATAATGATAATTTAAAAACCAGCAAACAGAATAAGAAAGCAAATATAGTAATAAAAATAAAAAACCTTCATATTTAAATACCATTTTTATAACTTTAAGCTCTGATGTGCTATTTTACATTTATATATTGTCTATCTCATGTTAAGCTAGTTATTATTTTTGGTTTTTATTTTTCATGTTAAATATGTAAATATTTTACATGTCCTATTTCCAACATTAGATATTCTGAATATGTTACATATATAATTCTATGTACTTTCTGTTATCAATAAATTCTACCCCCCCTTTTTATAACCATAAGTCTCTGTCTTTCTTTCATTTCTTTCAGTTTGGAGAGCTCTTTTATAGGACAATTCTGATGGGAATAAATTTTTCTCAGCTTTTGGTTGTCTGGCAAGTTGTGTATTAGAGACAAGGTATCATTATATAGTTCAGGTTGGCCTTGAACTCACTATGTAGCCCAGGTTAGCCTTGAAATCATGGCAATGCTCTGGCCTCAGTCTCTCGATTGGTGAGATTACAAGCATGTGCCACCAGATTCAGCTCTTATTTCTTGAGAACATAATATTAAGGGAAATAATTCAGACACACAAGCTCAAATATCACATGGTTTCTCAAGCACCATTTTCCACAAATGTTGTAATAAATATGTTAAATTATTTCACTTATATTATTAGCTTTATCTTAGTTCTCAGAAAACAAAGTTTTGTGCTATATCTTTGTAGTAATCTTTTTGGATTATGTCTTGTACTCCACTTTGCAGACAGCAACATACAGTGTATTAACTATTGTTGTGTTCTATTTTGTTATGAAACCTTTTAATTTTTTCATAAAATAAAAAAGTAATAGAAAAATAAAATTGCATTTATGGAGTAAAGTATTATCTATTGGCAGTTTTTCTCTTCAGTACTAACATTAGTATTATAAGTTGTCAGACAGGGCTGGGTGGGAAGGAGCCAGTGCAGAAGACCAGATGCCTTGGGACACTGGAGGAGACAGACATCTCTGCTGTGGAGCAGACTTCAAGACTAAAGGAAAAACAAATGCAGCCACACCCTAAGTATAAACATCAGGGACTGTTATTCTAAATAAGTGTGGCTCATCTTGAGGAAGCAGGAGTCACCATCCCAGCCCCCTAGAAAAGAATCACTGCTCTTTACATATGCCCATTTGCTATGTGAATTGCTTCCCCATTTGTCCCCAATTTGGTCACTTTCACCTGAAAAATTAACCTTATTGGTTGATCACAGTTCTGTCCTACTTCACACCCCCCTGTCTTGCAAGTTCCGATGGACCTGTCTCACCTCATGGTCTTGCTCTAGAAAAGTCTCTAGAAAAGACAGAGCTTTTGGCAACCTGCTCGGGACCCCTTCTATCTGTCTCCCGGACAGAAACTTTCTTTCTCTCAATAAATATATTCTGCTCTTAACCTCTATTATTCCTAAAATTCATTCTCCAGAGAACACAAACTCTTCCCTGACATCTGGTAGGTTGGGCGTTTCATTCCCCTATGTCCCAATATCATTTACAGGCCCCACCCAGATCACTGGATGGAGTTAAGAGCTTGCTTTTGTTTCATAGACTCTGGGTTGGGACTTGTTTAGGTAACAAATTTTTATGCTTCAAATTTAACTTTGTCTTTGCCCATTGCTTATAATTATGTATGCCTTGTCATTGCCCACTGCTTATAATGGCTTTATCTCTTATATAGTTTTGTTAAAATGTTGATATATCTAAATTAAAACTTGAGACATTTATAATATTTTGTTCTCATACATGTTGCATTTAAACTAGTTACTAAATTTACTGGTACTCCTTGCTTGACTTTATTTAGACAATAGTTCTAGAGAGAGTAATGTTAGAACACCTATACTAGACTTTAATATAAGCTTTATAAAATGGGTCTTCTTAAATAAAATCTATCTCAGACTTAGAAAATGTTTATGTGTATAATAGAACTGGGGCTCCTTCCAGCATTTAATCAGCACTAGGCTGGTGGCTGGCCTCAAAGACTAGGAAGACTCAGGTTTCACTGAGACAGACTGGCTCTGATCTAGAGGAAATGTCAAGCCTCCTCTGCTTCAGTTTCCCTTCTTTGCCTTTGCTTGTAATCTTTTCCCCACTTTGTTCTTCCCTGTTTAGAGGCATATAAAATCAGAAACAACTCTAGACTGTTCCAACCTTTTCCTCTTCAGACCCCCAAAAAATGAGTGTTTTAGCCTTGTCTGACAAACTTACATTTCTAACTAATTCAGCTGCCTGTAACATTGTGAAAATCACGTATCAGTCTCTCATGACCTTTAAGGTTTCTGCTGAAAAGCTCACATGAACTAATTTGGGGTATGTTTACTAATTAATATTTTTCTTTTCCTGCTTGATAATCTGCCTCATTATGTAGGTCTTGATATAGATCTGGTTAAGTTAAATCTGAGTGATGACCTTTTACCTTTCTATACCTTTTATGGTTCTCTAGATTTGAGAAGTTTTTTTGATATTGATTTTAGTAGCCTTATATTTCTTTTGTATTCTTGGGTCCCTGTTGAATGCCACCAACCTGAACATTTGATGCTTTAATACTATGCAAATATTCCCATAAGTTTTCTCCTTTTCTTTTTGTTACTTTTTCTTGTTCTCCAAATTTATCTTTTCAAATACTCTGCATTTGAGCTCACTAACTGTTTTATCCATTTGATCTATTCTGTTACTGATGTCTTCTGTTGAATTTTAGATTTGACTTAGTGTATTTTTCAACTCAAGAATTTCTGAGGACAACTATTTTGAAGAAAATAAGAGACATTATGGTAGCCACTGTCAATCTCCTGTTGTCTTGCTTTGAAATCCTGTGTTGCTTGCAATTTTCTGTTCTGTTCTGCTCTGCTTTGTTCTGTTTTGTTTTACCCTCTTTAAAATAAAATTTTAAAAAAGAATTTCTGTTTGTATAGTTGTATTGATTACGTACCTATTTTAACTTTCCCTGTTATTCTATTGAATTAATTTTTATGTTCTTTTGAATCTTATCATTTTCCATCAAGCAACATTTAAATTCTCCATTTAAGAGTTCATTCATGTTGATCTCAAGTGATGAGTTCCTTTTGCCATACTTTGAACTTGATGAGTTCAAGAGTGCATGAAAGTGTTGATGCTCAATGTATGATGTGACCTGTCACTTAAAGAACTAGGTATTTATTGTGTTCTTCTAATGTTATTTTATTTTTGTCTGTGCTTGCAGAAATCCTAAGCTAGTTGTTTCTTTTCTGAGCCTTAGTCACTTCTGCCATTTCCATACTAGATGGTGCTGGTGTAGAGATTTGTGATAAGTCTACTGTGAGTGTGTTCTCATTGCTTCTGTCCTAGTGAGTGACTCAAGCCTAGGCTTGTTTCAAATACACAGTGAACATATCTTTAAAGCATGAGTTGGTCGAGTGCCTGGAGAGTAGTTCATCCCAACAAACATTTGCCTGGGGCTGAGGTAAGCCCGGATACCTTGCACAGACTCTGGCCTTTGTTCAGTCACTATGGTATTTCTGCACAGCTCGAAGAGTCCCCACAGATGGGTCAGTCCCAGGCTTTCATGCCAGACCTGGATTCACCAAGGCCACGTTGCTGTCGTATCCTGAGCCCATAGCCTACCAAGACCAGGACAGCCGTGGGTTAGGTCTAGGCCCACAGTGCCACCAGCTGAAGCAGACACATATAACCAGTCATACACGACTCTAGCCAGAATATAAGAAAACTAGGCTGGGAATGAGTATCCCTTCCAGGCACCAGGGCTATTCTAGGGGGTTTATCCCCAGTCGGTCCTGGAAATGGGACTGTTAGGTTCTGTCCAATGATAGATTTCTCCACCCTTGAACATTCTATTACTTAATACATTTTCTTATCCCCAGTGAATAGAGCCTTGTGCTGCCCAAAACCTGGGGTATAATAGTAAGACCACCACTTTTCCATGAACACTAAAGATATCCAGGTGCACCTCAGTGCTATAGCTTCTTATAACTCAGTCATGCTACGTTTGGTGGTGATTTAAGTTGAAACACAGGTGTGTCACTGTGAGGCAGATCTTCATCTGTGCAAACAATTGCAAAGATTCTATATTTGAAGCACTATCCTTGTGGCAGCTGTGTGCTCAGGGTTGGGAAATGATGTCATAAGAATCCCTTAGATGTTCGGATCAATATTTAACCCTAGATTCAACAAGACTTTCTTATATCTAGTGTCTTGTTAGCTTCCTTTGGTTCAATGTCTCCTTCCTTTTGGAAAAGAAACTTTTAATTTCAAACTTAGAACCTACTAAAAAAAAAAAAGCCAGTAAAGAATTTTTTGATCTGAGTGTGGTGGTGCATGGCTATAATCCCAACAATCAGGGAGGCTGAGACAGGAGGATCACAAATTTGACTCAGGTTATGCAATTTAATGATTTATCAAGTACTGCAAAATAAAAATAAAGTTTTATTGCACACTGAATTAATCTCTCTGAGCATGCCTTCTGACTACTTTGCAGTTTTCTTGCATAGGAGAAAATGAGGAAAATAGTAAAAGAGTGAAAAGCTGTCATTGGTCATAGAAACATGCTATAGATTTCCCTGGCTTTTTCTTGTACAGCAGGTAATTAGTTACATGGATGTTTTGTTCACTAAATTTACTTTTTAAACAGCAGACCTCTAGAGATTTATAATATAATGAACATTTTGGTAAGCTCTGCAGTTTCATGGACATTAATTAGCAGTTATAATTCTTTCTTCCCTAAAATATAGATTATAAACTTCAAATAACAGAAAAAATACACTGAAAAAGGAATAATGAATATATAATATTATATATTCATTTTCTTAAGTTTCTATTGGAAAAAATAAAGGTTTTCAATTTTTTCAAATTTTTATTAATCTTCAGTCCATCTTAGTTTTCTTCATCAAAAGTCATAATTCTTCACTCTCTTGATAGAATGTAATATATGTTCACCTGTGTGCAACAGTGACTCAAAATAACTTTGGTTTAAGAAAGAAGTTTTATTTCTCTGAATCTATTCATGGAATATTTTTAAAAGAAAAGAGTCTTAAAGGCTGACTCAAAAATTTGCATTGATAGTTTTCAATACAATGGACAAAGAGCTAACATTAAAAATTATTCATGTCCATAATGTAAAATAAAATCTTGAATATGATAAGACTTTTTGTTGCTGTGATTTCTAATTTATGTTAATTATATTTCTTTATTTTTTAACTTGTATTATTTTATAAGTACATATTTTCAGTAAATGACAATTTCAGTTCTCATGCACAGGTACATAACACATTTTAATTCTTTCATTTATTCCTTTTGCCTCACTCCAGTTTTTGGTCTCTTCCCTTTTGGAAAATATTCTTGTCCTGTTTTCTCTTACTTACCTTTTTGTTTTTCTTTTTGTACATTCACCAATAATATCACTGATGGTAAAATGATGATTCTGTGTGGGAACACTGAATCAAAATAATCAAGTAATTAAGCATAGTGGCATTATAAGAATTCTCTGCTCACTTGTATGTGGATTTTAATTTTACATAGGTAAATAGTGATATATGACCACATAATCTCAGATTATAAATTTGTGTAAAAATTTTAAAAGTGATTAGAAAACATTTCATAGTTTTATTGCTAGCACTTTTTATTTCTTAGGGCAACATAAAAATGACATCTTCTAATCATTATGATTTTGACTTAATAAAATGCAGTATATATTTTAATCTGGAGATTCATTTGAGAACAGGTTTTAATACATTCATCCTTCCTCACTTACATGTCTTTGTCACAGTTTTTTGACTTGCTGTCTTCTGTGGACGAATCCTTTGCACTCTGCCTTCCTGTTTTATTTTACCAGTGAGAAACACATTTGAGTGATCTTAGAATGGGAAGAGGTAAAGATAAAATGATTTTCTGACATCATTTCAGACTCTGATGCAGTCTGACAATGACTGCATTTTTTTAATGGATCAAGTAATAAAAGAGAATTTGGTACCAGAGGAGTGGGGTTGAGCCGTGCCTGTACCTGACCAAGTGGTTCAAGAGCCTGTGGGAATGGCTTGTGGGAAGAGCTTGGAAAGGTTCAGAGATGTTGCCTAAAAGAGTAGTTCTAGAGTACCTTAGGCTGTTCTTGAAGGCAGGTTCTTATGAGAGCTCAGAAAACCATAAGTTTCATAGAAATCCTGCTGGTAAAGGCCAGGCTGGGGAGGTTTCTGCTGGGAAGAAGGACTGCATCAGTCATTGGACTCTGCTGGATGTGTGTTATGGCTAGGCAAGAAGTGGTTTTTTTTGTTTGTTTTTTGTGTTTTTATACCAGGGGTTGAACTCACATCCTCATGCTTACTAGGAAAGCACTTGAGCTACTGAGCTAAATCCCCAGCCCTTGGCAAGAATTCTTTCTACATTTTTCTCATGTATGGAGACTTTTCCTGAGGCTAAGAATAAGAGCAGTGAATTAATTAATCTGGCAGAAGAAATTTCACAGCAAATGAATGTTAAGTCTACAGTATGGCGATTGCTGGGTGCTTTTAGCCAGACTTATGTTGTGAATCAAGAGCAAAGAGCCAGTAGGATGATTTAACACATGAATTTGGCCAGAAAGGAAGCTCCAGTAAAGCCTTGGACTGCAAACCTAGAGCTGAGATCTCAATTGCTGAGAAGGAACAAGAGAATAGAAAAAATGGCCTGAAGGCATCACAAAAAGCAGCAACTTCCACCCTTTGTAGCCTCAAAACTACAAAAATGAAAAACTTTGCTTTGAGGAGAAAGCTACAGAGCATCCTGCCCAGAATGGCAGCACCACAGAAGATTGGATCCTCAGAATTGGATTCAGAGTGCCCAGTGATCTAAGGATTTGATTCCTACAGTCAAAAGAGAGGAAAGCCAGGCTACTGCTCCAGCTCTCTGCAGACCTTGACATCGTCCACATTGTGTTGGTTTTCGGTACATACAAGACGCAAGAGGTGTGGAATTAAGGTGGCTTCCACTCTGATTTTAGAAGGTCTGGGAGGCCTGATAGTGTACCCTGAAAGGACAGAGTGTGAGGCTGTGAGTGTGAAGCCAAAGATGCCGTGGAGATCCCAGAATTTTGGAAAATCCAGAAATGTGGATCATCTAAGGAAAACTGTGAGGAGAGAAAAAAGCAGGTCTAAGACAGAAGCTCTGGGAACTGTAACCACCAGAAGTGCCATAGGGATGGAACCACTCAAGCCATTTGGAGCTCACAATTTGCCACAGATTTCTTCAGATGCTGGAACTGCAAGATTTAATGTTTGCCCTGCTGAATGTTGGACTTGGTTTGGTCCCAATCTTTTGTATCCTCCTATTTGTAACTTTTGGAATTAATATGTTTCTTTGTGCCATTGTGTGTTGAAAGTGTTTAATTTTGCTTTCATTTCTCCAGAGGCTTTCAGATAAGAGTTTGCCTCAAATCTCAAGGAGACTTTGGACTTGGACTTTTCAGCCATGCTAGAAGCATTAGAATTTTGAAAACAATTGCATATGGACTAAATGCTTTTAGAATAAAGGGATGAATCTTGGGGTCCAGTGATGAAATGTTATGGTTGCAATGTAACAAACATAATGTTGAGTGACAATACTGGTTCTAAAAGATTGTTAAATCTGTGTTATAATGTTCAAGTTGAGAAAAGACAAGAATAGGCGTGTCTTTGTATCTGGAGATCTGTGTGTGCTTGCAGGTCAACATGATGGTTAATGCATTGTGTCAATTTGGGAAGTTTAGAAGCTTAAATAAGCTCACTCAGCCAGGGTACTTACTTTGTAGACAACTTCAACCTGTGCAAGAGAAGGGCATGGAGATTTTGTGAGTGCTATATCTGCCCTGATGGGGTGGTAGCCTGTTTCCAATATAAGGGAGGAGAAAAGATTTGCTCTCTCTGCCCTTTTTTGCTCTTGCTTTGCTGTCTTGTGCTGCCTTGAACTATTGTCCCTGTGCCACGCCACCCTGCCTTAGAGCCAGCTGATTATGGCCTGAAACCTCCACAAACTGTGAGCTAAATAAAATTTTCCTTCTTGAATTTTTGATGTTGGATGTTTTGTACCAGCAATAAGAGAAGAATAACGAAGACAGGGACTTGCTATGTAGCTCAGACTGGCCTTGAAGTACTATGTATTTCCACCTGGTCTCAAACTTGTGGTAATCATCTTGTCTCAGCCTCTTCGTGCTGGAAGATCAGGTGTGCACCACCATGCCGGGCTTTCTTCAGTTAACTTTTTACACTTCACTGTCATTAAATTTATCAACTCTTTCCTCTTAGAATCTATAGTAATACACAAATTCATTCCTATAATAGTTCTTTCATGTATGTTAAAATCAGTCTCTTAATTCTAAAATTCCTGGAGGTTTTTCCAGTGTGTGTGTGTGTGTGTGTGTGTGTGTGTGTGTGTGTGTGTGAATTCTAAGAAGGGAAACTACTGACATTTTATATTTTGTAGCTTACATTGCAATGTTTAAAGGTTCTGCTTTAAAGGACTGCTATATTTTAAAAGGAGCATAAAGTATTACTTTCTTTATATTCTAAAACAATTTAATTATCAAGGTAATTACATACTGTACTGAGGTTTGTAAAAAGTAGGTTGTGGAAATATATGGTCTTAAAGAACTGATCAAAAAAACCTTCACATTTCCTAGTAGTGAATAAATTTTAGAAAGGCTTCTTCCCATGAGACACAATGGTGCAGGCCTGTAGTCCCAAAACTCTGGGAGACTGAGGTAGGAAGATCTCAAGGTAGAGCCCAGCCTGGGCATTTTAGGACTTAATGAAACTCTGTCTCAAAGAAAAAAGGCTGGGAGTATAAGCCAACATGAAGGCCCTTTGTTCACTTCCCAGTACTAACACAAAGTGCACACACACACATGCACAGAGACACACACACATGCAGAATAGGAAGACTTCTCCCTGACTCTAGATCCATGTTTTCCTTTTCTTAATGCATTTACTGTAGAAAACTGCTAGGTTGGAATTCCTACTCCATGCCATTCAGATATAAAACTCTTAAAAGTCTCTTACTACTTTTATACCTTAGAATTGTGTGAATCATCCTTTTGGTGCATAAATTCTACAGTTTGGATCTCTAATATTCTTCACAGGTCCACTTGGTAAAAGCTTGATTTCCAGTGTGGTGGTGGTGCAAGGGGGTGCAAGCTTTTAGAGGAGCCTTCTGGGTACACTACTAAATAGGACAGTGGGGCCCTGGTCCTTTCCTCTTCTGTTTTGCTTCTTTTACATGAGAGAAGAAGTTCTGTATCACACAAATTCTTTGGACTACTTATGTTGTCACCACCAGATGACTAAGAGCAGCGTCTGTCTACTCAAGCACTAGAACCTCTGTGTTCAGGAGTTAAGCCCATTCTCTGTGAGGTGACGAGCTCAGGTGTTTGTTCCAGTGATGGAGAGTTGACTAACACATAACCATCAAAGAAGACACACTACTGACTTTCACTTCCTGTGTGAGTGGGAAGATAACTTCTTTGGGACCTACTCTAGGCTGTAAAAACTAACTTTTGTTGAGAAGATAGAAGAAAGGCTTTCACCTTTTAGCAAAGCAAATCAGAAAATATCTCTTAGAAAGGAAAAAGTGTGCTATAGCAGAATTGAGAACAAATTGCATTGCATGGTCTTTGTTATTATAGTAACCTTTGGGTAAAATTCTTGGTGCTTGATTATTTTGACTGATACAATTTTACTTTGAAAGAATTTTTGATATTTCCATGTTTTTTTTAAATCAGCTGTTAGCTTATATCTCTCCAAGAATCACTACTTAGATATTTTTAGTTTGGTTGTATAACTCTTCAGTGTCAAAATTTCTGCTTTTGTATTTATAAATTATAATTATTTTCTGGTGTTTTGTTCTCTTTGTTAGCAAACTGCATGTGTCTGTTTCTTTTCATGAATAATGAAGAGCCTTAGGCAGTTAATTTTCCTATCAGTCCAATTGTCATTGCAGCTAGCAATTTCAAATATGTAGTAATAATTACTTGACAATAGAATCTTATTGCTTTTAACAATTATTTAGGGAATAAATGAATAAATTTTCACATTCTTAGGACATTTTTATTTCCATATTTGCAATTTTGTTATAGTTGTAAATGTGGTATGATCTAAAGTAATTTTCCATAATTTCCTTTGTTGTAATTTTATAATTCAACTTCATAGTCAATATATGAGTAAAAACTGCTTTCTATTTATATAAATGGTAGATATATAGAAAGTGTATTAAAATGTACATTTTCAAAATTCATCTATCTTCATTAATTTTTTTCATATTGTACAGCTTATTTTATTTTGTATGTATTTTGAATACCAATGTTTCAGAAATATTAATAAATTGCATTGTTATGTTGTTTCTGTAAATTTTTTTCTTTCATAAGTTAAGAATAGCATGACTGATGGTCATATGTTTCTAAATACTATAAATTTACTCTTCTACTGAATGATTTCTAATCATAATTTACTTTTACTTTCTTCTTGTGGTACTCCGAGTTTAACATTCTTACTCAGAGTTTTTCTACTGAACTGAATTCCCAATCCATTTTATAGTTTTGCTTTGAGACATTGCTTTACTATTGCTAAATTACACAGTTGGGACTCAAACTTTCCATCTTCTTGCCTTCACTTGCTGGAATTACAATTGTGTGCTATTGTGTACTTTTTCTTAATTTCACTTACTACGCATATGGAGATTTCTTCTACCTGTGCATTCATTTTACCAGTAATTTGGAAATCATTGTTCAATTTCCAGTCTAATTTAGTTATCACACATAATATTCTTAATCATATAAAATGCATCAACTTGAGGGGGAAAAAGAATACCTATGAAATTTATTGTTTTCTCTAATAAAAAGTGAAACTATGTGGTCTTTTTTTCTTTGCATTGCTTCTGACTCCAAAGCTTTTCTTGTTTTGAAGCTCATTACACATCATTCTCATATATTTTTCAATTCATAAGTATCTCTCAAAATTGAAAACTTTAAAATATTTCTATAGTTACATTTTATTTGAAAACTTGTAACTTGTGTTTTTTAACTTTATTGCATCTGACTTTATGAAATATTATTTCATTATTTGTCTCTGCATGTGTGCAGTCTGTATGCATGAGTGTAGGTGTTCATCTTTAATTATGTAATAAACTCTATGGGAGAAACAGCCATGTTCCTAATATCATCTTCAAATCCTCCACAGCGCCGAGCACAAAATTTCTCTATGTAGATATTCAGCTGTTCAGG
>PVJX010023686.1:0-28973 GCA_004027295.1 Dolichotis patagonum | reverse complement strand
TTTTTAGCTGTGTTTTCACTAGATGTGTTCACTATTTCTTTCACTATTTTTATCAATTCTTCTTTTACCTGGGCAAGTATTTCTGATTTGAATTTCTCCATAGCTTTCCCTATTTGCATATTTATTTCATTTGATATCATTTCAGACATTTCAGGTGTATGGCTTCTTTTTTCTTCTATGTACACAGCTTCTAAGCTTTGAGCCTGCCTTTTGATCTTTTCTTTTGTCATTTTTCTATATTTCCTTGCTTTGAGCAGTGTTCCAAAGCTTTCTCTGCATGTGTGATGAATTACCTCTTGCACCCTCAGTTCCTGGAGGGGCAGTGGCTCCCCCACAGGCTCTTGGCTTCCTCACAGGGTCCTAACTACCCTCTGTGGGCTCCTGGCTCCCTAAGTTGTAAGGTGAATGCTGGGTGTGGTCAACCCGGAGCCTGTGGAATCTCAGGCAGGCCAGGCCACCATGCTTTGTCCCAGGCAGGTCTCCAGGAGGTTCCCTGTGAGTGAAGGGTGGGCCTACAGGTCCCAAAAGAGTCAGGCCAAAATGCTGGTTTCTGCAAAGTTCCCGGTCCCAAACAGACCTGGCCAAGATGCGAGTCTCCACAATATTCCCAATCCAAACAGCCCAGACCTCTCTGCGGGTCCAGGAGGTTCCTGGTCCCAAAGAGTCAGGCCGTGATGCTGGTCTCTGGGAGATTTCCTGGGGGTGAAGCGCGGGGCTATGGGCCCAGACAGATCTGGCCCTGATGCCAGTCTCAGGGCAGTTCCCTGCGGATGAAGCATGGGCCTACCAGTCCCAAACAGTCACGCCAAGATGCTGGTCTACACAGACTTTCAATCCAAACAGCCCGGGCCACTCTGTGGGTCCTGGAGTTTCAGGTCCCACAGAGTCAGGCCACAATGCTGGTCTCTGTGAGATTTCGTGGGGGTGAAGGAGAAACAGAGTTTTAAATGGATTCTGGTCAGAACTCAGAAGACTAGAATGCTGATAGAAATGCAAACAATAGAGATAAAGCTTAGGAGGTTTTAGTTGGGAACAAGAACTCCCCTGGCATTTGGAATAGAGGCTATGTGTGTTATACACCAGCATAAAATTTGTCTAAACCTTCCCCATGACCTGAGACTGAGACTTTACAGCACACTGAGATTAAAGATAATGGACTAATTAATCTGTTGGCAGAGTCAAAAGTAGCCCAAAATTCAGGATGTGACATGGATACTGCTGACTGCTTTCAGTAAGATTTATAGTAAGAACTTTGGCTAAAGGGTAGAATAAAAATTTTGAAAATCTTGCATTTTGATCCAGAAGTACCTAAAGTAGGGACTAAAGGAAGTGTGTCTGCCAAAGAGATTATCTTCATTAAAAATAAATTATATACTCTGCACAGAAAGAAAAAAATATCTCTTGAAAGCATTTTGAAGCTCGCAAGATCCTAGTCACTGCATATTCAGGGATAAAAATGTGTAAACATTTGATTTGAGAAGAGAGTCTCTGAGGCCTCTATTCAGGAAGGCCTGCCTAGGGAACTGGATCTCCAGGAACCATTTTACTGTGTTTAGTCATCCCGGCACACAGAGACTGCTGTGGCCAAGGGTGGCTGGGCACTGCTCCTATTGACAGCAAACTGTGGCATCATATGCAAGATGCTGGTTTTATGGGTATGTAAAATGCAAGAATTGTGAGGTCAGGGATGATTCCACCCAGATTTCAGGTCTTAGGAAATCAGCCTAGGAGCTATGGATAACACAAGGTATGGTGCTGTAGGGGTTAAGCCAAAGGTGCAGTGGAGACCCTCGGAAGTCT
Source organism: Dolichotis patagonum (assembly GCA_004027295.1). NCBI lineage: Eukaryota > Metazoa > Chordata > Mammalia > Rodentia > Caviidae > Dolichotis > Dolichotis patagonum. The sequence continues at coordinate 27,173 of PVJX010023686.1, read as the reverse complement.
TCAAGAACACAGAACGTAAGTTTCACAAAGCTGTAGGCCATAAATGGAGACTGCGAGGGCTGCATTCAACAAGACCATAGCGGTGAGGTGTCCCAGGCTCTCTAGACACATAGCTCAGATGCCAGATATGAAACTTCAGGACCTAAGTTTTACTCTGATGAGTTTCAGTCTTGTTTTGGTCCCATTCTTTTCTATCCCCCAATTCTTCTCTTTCAGAATGGGAAAGTTTACCTTCTGCCATTGTATTTCAGGACTAGGTAACTTTAAAAAAACTTTTTTTGCAGAGGTTCACAGCTAAGAGTTTGCCTTACCTCTCAGAAGAGACTTGAATTTGACTTTTGAAAATTGCTGAAACTAATGACACTTTGGGAAAGGAATTATTGTGTATCCAGTTGTATGCAAGACAGTATGTTGCTGGTTGCATGCAAGTTGTACCTTGTTAGGTAGAGTTACGAGTTTCTATTTAAAGATTAAGTATGACTTAAGGAAATACGTTTTTGTGTCAAGTTGAGAAGAGATTAGATATGATGATTAAGATTCATTGTATCAATTTGACAGGCTTTAGAGCCACGTAGAAGATTGGTGAGATACATATTTGAGTAGGTCAACTATGTATGATCTTGGATGACATACCTACTGCCTGCCTCCTTTCTTCTTGGCACTGTTATCTTGTTCTGTTTCCTAGCCATCATGAATTAAACATCTTCGCTCTACCACACACTTCTGGCATGGTATTTCTCCCAATTGACCATGGATTTAACCTCTTGAACTGTAAACTAATTTAAACCCTTCTTCCTTTAAGTTATGAGTATTGTGTATTGTGCCCAGCATTGGGAAAGCAGATTAGTGCAAGGAGGCAACATTTATAATTTACTTTGTGAGCTAATATTACTTTGATAAAACCAATGACACTCAAAAGAGGGCTTTCAGAAGTATTTCAGAAAGTGGCAAGAACTATGAGATAAGTTTGCTAAGAAAGGAGGAGTATTTTGAAGGGAGTTAATGAGAATATGTCTTTTATTTTAATAAATATTTTTAATTCAATATTTATTGTATATATAGATTGTACCTCATATGTTCCCACTTACTTGAATGTCTAGATAAAACTTTCAAAACTACAGTTGAAGACAAGATAAAGATAGAGAGATGAGAGAAAGAAAAAGAGAGAAAAATTAGAGATATGCAGGAAATGCAGTATGCATTTCCAAGAAGCATGAGAGGTCTTCAGAGTATGGAAATTTTCTATTCCATGATTGTCATGGTGGTCATATGACTTGTACAACTTCAAATTTTTTCATATGTTACATTAATTATTGATTCATTATACTGTATTTAAATTATAATTCAATTATATGACACATAATATATTTATATTTATACTTCTGATAGCAATGTGTAGAGTGGATGAACTGGAATAAAATACCAAAAGCAGAGAAGTCACTACCTAAGTCTTTGCATGAGTCAAGATAGTCCTGATAATACTGAAGTGAAGCAACTGTCAGCGGAATGGGAGTGAAGAACAGGAGACAGATGTTAGATATGTTTCAGACTGGGAACCATTCCACAGACTCTTTTCCTACTGCTTTTAATAAAAAGTCCTTCAGCTTTGTCTCAGGTATGTTGATTTCACATGCTGAGGGCAGTTGCAAAGAGAAAAAAAGGAAAGCATTTCAATACCAACAAGCACAACACTCATTCCTGTTTTGAGACCATGGGAGAACCAAGATTGGAACAAATCACTCAGAAGTTTTATTTCTTTATGGTTTGGTTTGGTTCCATTTTTTTGTTTGTTTGTTTTTTGTGTTGCACCTTCTGCTCCAAGGAATTCAGGTACAGATTATGTGAAAGAGTTTAGCTGAAAAGTCCCAGTGACTATGATTCAACCACACTTCTCTAACACCAACTTCCTTCTCCAAATCTTGAGTTGAGAACCATGGTATAAAAAGATGATAAACATGTCCAGGTCAGAGAGTAATATCAGTTACTGGACATGTTGGGCCTTCAGAGGACATAGTGAAATCTTTATCATAATTTGGCAAGAAGTTGAAAATTAAGATATTGAGCTCTGGAAATTACTTAAGATTGGTGATGTTAACCTGGAATTCATGATTACTGGAATGATATTTTTAGCTACACAAGTTAGAGATCATCAAGCAAAGCAAAAAAAAAAATTACATATGAATTTGGATTCTAATAAATTATTGGCAATTAAAAAGCAAGGGAAGAAAAAAATGAGTCAGCAAAGGAAAAATAGTAACACCATTAAGAGAAGTAAGGAAGACTCAGAACACAATAATGCATTTAACTAATGACAGGTGTTAAAATACAAGTCAAAGGTGATTAGATCACTTGAATTTACATGATTTACCTGAAAGTAATTACTCTACCCATTGTTCTTTTGTATTAAAAGTGCAGGTGAAAGATATTTAGATTTTTGAGTACTATACACTATGCTATTTGGATAGAGTTGAATGTTTAAAATGAGAGAAGAATTATGTTGTTTTAAGAGGAGATTGAGACAGACATACTTAAGCACTCAATCTCATGTACATAAATCATTTCCCAGAATATGACTGATCACTTTGCTTTCAAAGACAGAAAAAGTAAAATTCTGTCAGTTACATTTTCAGAAGTCTCGATTTGAGCTTCATTTTAATTGCAAAGTACTGTTATGTTATTTTCAAACCAGTTTATAAAGAATTGCTTTGATATAATTATATAATGGCTTCTATCCTTCATCTTTTGACAATTGTTAGGACTCAAACTTATAATACTCAGTAGCCTATGCAACTAATTTGATTCAAATAAAAGTCATGCTATTCACAGTAATGAAACCCCTACTTGTGCCTATAACAGAGTCCAAATGGCTCATATCACAACGCTTAGACAGAAAAATCAGTCTGAATTGATTCAGACTGGCAACATTAAAAGCATTAATAATTTAATTTTGTGCACTAAAATGTATTTAACATCAATATGATGCTATGCATCACAGTTGGCTATAAAAAGAAGAAAGTTTAAGAGGTTTGAAAAGTACTGTGATGAGTAAAATAAGCAAAAATAGCTCTTTAACTACATCAGTTGAGAGTCATTTCTGTGTTTTTGTGCTTATTTAATTTTGTGAATTTTAAACAACAAACTTTAAGTTTTTGAAACCTCTCATTTTAGATAACAAGCATTGAACCAAATAACAGAATTTAAAATGTATTAATAAAACTATCAAAATACATATAGAAGAAATGTAATTAAACTTTCAGCTAATTTTTTTTATAAATTAGTGTTACTTATTTTTCTGAATTTATTAAAACATATAACTGTACTAGGAATTTTGGGACAGTAAGATAGTTGCAACATTTTTTCACATTACTTTTATCTTAGTCTAAATTATGCTGCAGTGAGTAAATCTTCATAATTTGACCCAATAAACATTTATTTTCTGCTCATGCTACAAATCTGAGGTTGGTTGTCAGGTGCTTTCCTGAATGTAGTCATCCAGGGACCCAAGCTAATAGACACTTCTACTGGATACGTGTTTCCACAGTTGACCAAATAAAGGCAAAAGAGAATGTAGTAGGTTAAATACTATCTGCTAGAATATGTACTGTTCGTATTTCACTGACTCGTCCAGTCAGGTGGCCCATGCCTCCCAAAGAAAACGAGTATTATAATCACACCATATACCTGGAGTGCAAAAATTCAGAACATATCCTTAATGATTTTCAAACTCTTCATTTTATAACCATCATGCATGTTTTAGGACACATGTATTACCTTCATATATATAGCATTATATATATAATTTTCATTTTAATTGGTGGTATCATCTCGACTATGTTGTTTGTAGTATTTCTGACTTTATCAGCTGCATTCATCCTTCCTCCACTTTTGTTTTTGCTAGAATATTTTCTATCATGATAGTGTTTTTGTCTTTCTTTAATTTCTTCAGTAGTATGAGTTCTTTTCATTCCTCTCTATGGTTGTATCATTTTTGTTATGTACTCATATAATTCTTTTAAATATTTTTATTGACAATTAATGATTATTTTATGTAAGTATAAGATTTTACTAGTCTCATGTTTTCCTGTGGCCTTTGATTCATTTGTTTCTTCTTTCATGTTTGCATCATTTGGTTTTTTTCCCTTCTTTATTCTGGCCTCATCTTCATGATGCCTTTCTGAATATTACTGAACCCTAAGAAGTGGAGCACCTTTTACTGAATAATTTTGAAATTCTTACCTGAAGCACTACTCTCACCAAACAAGTTATTTCCTTCACCCTGGCTGTGGATGCCCCCTTAAACTGTTAATTTATCAACCCGCCCCTAAGAATCTTTTAGTTTTTCACTCCTTCTATCTAGGTCATGGGCACTATCTAGGACATGTACACCACAATGATCTTACTTCAGTGTTTTCCTTTTCTTCACTCTGGTTTAAGCCTAATAGAATAGTCTAGTAAAAATATCATGTATCCTTTGGGTTGACAGTCTTTTGGAAAGTGGGATGATTTATATATGATGTGTTGTTACTAAGTATGTTCTTTTCTGTCAGTGTATGTGCTCATTGTGTGAGGTTAGGAGTTACAGTAATTTCTTGGTATTAATGAAAATTTTCTTTCTTCTTGACCTCTACTTTTATTATTTTTGAGGGACTTTAAGGTAGAGGTTTAGAGTCAAGTTGCCTTTATTCATTATCTTAAGTAGACATTTCTATATTTTTAATTATGCATATATATATATATATATATATATAGTGTACAAGGTTATTCATAGTTGTTTATTCTACAGTGCTGAACATAGTGGCTCTCTAACAAATGATTTTGAGTTAAGATTAATTTAATTTTTGTGTATTTTATTATTTACTTTTGGTCATAAGAGAAGCAAATATGAAGATATTATATGTCATAGCAAAATATCACTAATACTGGAAATCCTATAAAAGCATTTTGAGTCATCATTTTTAGTACAGAAAGCCAGCAGATTTGTGTTGTAATGCAATTTCCAATGTTTATAATAAATTTATTTCACTTCTACTAGATAATTTGCAAGCAGGAACAATGAGACGCATGTTATCCACTCCAACTTAAATTAAAACCTGCCACCTCAGATGAATAGCTATAGAATTTCAGTTCAGCATATATACCTACACCACAGTGTTCGGTACTTCTGACAATAGCAACTTGCTTGTGTTTATGGGTGATTCAGACACACAGATGGCCAAAAGTGGAAAAAGTTGGAAAGTTACTCCTTTGTCTGGTATATTAGAGTTCTATAAAAAACAGAACCAACGTGATGTTATATAGAATCTATTTGTTGCTATATTTATGGGTGGGCATGTGTGTGTAGGTGGGTGTAGGTATACATGCGTGAACAGAAACAAACAGAGAGGTAGAGACTGAGACTGATTTACCTTTACACATTGTCTCAAGTACTGATGGAGGGGGTAGCAAACCCAAACTCTGCAGGGAAGGCATGAGATAAGAGTTGACATCTAGGCCTATAGATTGAAGAGAGCCTAGAGAAAGCGTTCCTTCTTTGAATGACTTTGATCTTCTCTCTTAAGATCTTTGCATCATTGGACAATGTGCATCCCTATACAGAGGGTAATCTGCTTCACTCAAAGTCTACAAATTGTTATTCAACAAATAAAAAATATATCCACAGAAATATCTAGCATGTTGATTACCAGAATAACTGGGTAACATGGGCTGAGTCAACACATCACATAAGCCACCACTTCTAATTTAGGAGAATTACAACTTTGTATGAAATACACCTACCTTTAAATTCAAGTTCTGCACCACATTAAGTGAGTAAGAGACCACTGAGCCCGTTTATACTACACAGAGTATCCCTAGGAAGCAATATGGAGGTTAAGATCTTTGTTGTGGTATCTAGAATTATTCTACTTAATAAATATGTCTAGGCATTTGAAAAGTAGCACGTTATAGGAAATGACAACATCTAATTTGAGCTTGTCTAGCTTCACCATCTCAACTCCCCCGATTTACATGATGGATAATTGGGAATTCAGTCTTGGGTATGGTTTTGCTAAATTTTGAAATTTATAGTGTTTCATAATCAACTTGCAAAACAAGTCCCAATTCCACATGAGCTGAATGAGGACTAAAAATCAAGTAACAAATATTAGGATTATACTTCCATTACACCCCCTTTGAAAAACGACCCTGCTGCCATATGAAGGGTTCTCTAAGCTTTAATGCTGGGCAGAGATTTAAAGGGATTAACATCAACCGCCTTCCAGTAAACACACAAAATGCATTTTAACATCTAGTATTTCGTCTTTATTTGAGTACTTTCAAATTGTAATGCTCTGGTAACATAGAAAGACTGGCTGGCATTGTCCATTACTACTCCTGTGGGGTTATTCACAGTTCTCCACTGACCTTTTTTTCAGCAAGTTTTTTAGATGTTTTGTTTCAGCTGCTGTTTTGTGTCTTGCTGACGTCAGTATTCAGATTTATGGTGTTGCACGCAGGGGTTCCCACCGTGCATGTCATTATTACTAATGCCTCTCCCTTTAGCAACCTGTGTTTATAACTTAGCCATTTAGTTACTTTGCCTAACTCTTGGAATTCCTAGACCTCACTGGAATAGCACTTCTTTTTGCCAAGGTACTTTGTGAAACACTTGACTTTATTTTCATGTACAACTATTTTTAGCTTCAACAGTGGACTTGAACAGACCTGTTCCTTGATTGTTTATTTTTGCCCAGACATTTATTTGGAAGATGTTAGTTCTCTGGGCTTCTACAGATGCCCCATTTGTTCATTTAACATCTTCTAGTGCACCAAATACGGTCATGACCGGCTTGCTCACAGCTGCAATGAAAGTTAACACATTCTTATCATGAAAATAGCTGCAATACTAGTGTGTTAATATGTGATATTCTGCATTTAGTTTTATCTAGCTGTATGGAATGCTTTTCTTGCCCAGCAGTGAAAATGTATTCCTCATTGTAACTTCTAAATGTGTGGTGATAATAGACAGTGGCAAATAAGAAATAAGTTTGTTACCTTAAATAAAAATGCCTGGTGATAACAATGATGATATAACAGCTGGAATACCATATGACCAATATTTCAAGATTTCAGGCACACTTAAATCCTGTTCCAAAGTATCTCCCTATGAACTTATGTCAGGGTTTAAAACTCATACGATTTACATAACATTTGGACAAGATGACATGTAAAAATTAGCCATTGAGAAACTACTGGAATACTATTATCACCCATTAGTAAGCTTTTATATCACAACTCCACACACAAAGCATTCTACAGTGTGTTCAGGCAAAGTATCGCTTAATCCTCAAAATTCTTCGAGTTACCTATCCTTATCATTTTAAGAAACTGATTACACACTTAAAATTTTGAATTTATCTGTATTTTATGTGTCTTATTCAATTTCACTGGAAGATCCTTGAAGGTGAGGGGAGTGCTTGAAGTTTTCTTTTACACCTTCCACATTAAATGACAAAACAATGTAGTAAATTAAAAAATTACTATATTAGAAATGACTAGCTTAAAGTTTAGCTAGGGATGGTACATGAACTAAGCATAATATGATGAAGAAAGATACAGATTGCTTTTACAAACATTAGATTCTAATCAGACCAGTAAAAGTAATCAAAGTGAAACTTTCACAGTAGCAGAATAAAGGCCTTGGTAAATTGTTTCCGTCAAAGTCAAAGAACATATTATCAACATTATCACAGTCATCATATCAGAACATTTGAAATGAAGCAAAGCCATAAAAATTGAGTGCATGGCTGGGCATTGTGGCGCATGTCTGTAATTGCCGCACTCAGGAGGCTGAGGCAGGAGGAGTACTGTGAGTTCAAGGTCAGCCTGGACTAAAAACTGAGTTCAAAGCTAGCCTGAACTACATAGAGAAACTCTGTCTCAAAGAGTCAAAAAGTAACAATAGATAAATAAATAAGAAGAAGAACTTGGGTCTGTGACATTTTATTTGTGACATTTTATTTATTTCCATGTTTATAGCCCTTGATCCACAGCATGGTGACTGTGGTACTGCATTCCCTAGAAGGTCATCATTATTCGACAAGACTTAAAATCTTCTCAAAAAGTTCCATTTCCAAGGCATTGTTATTTAGCTTGTCTTAGAGTTCAGTTGACCAGAAAAGGTTTGTGTTCAGATCACTGCCATAAACAACTATAATAACTACAATAGTTAACACCCTAGCTACCTAAGGATGCCATCCTAGTTGTAATAAATGAAAATTTATTCCAAAAGTTGAAAGAGGAATTTGAAAATAAGGTTTTGAAAATCCTTGATATATCCCCAGAACTCCAGAAGTCAAAGTAGGTGTACATGGAAAGGAACCATTGGAAGGAACCTGAATTTTTCACCGTATCTGGCTTATTTTAGCTATCTATGCAAGCAGCAAAGGAAGGCTAATACAGACACCTGAACTGGCAGAACTTTTAATGTGTGCTCTCTTGCACACTGATTCTCTGAGAAAAAGATGAAAAACATTGGCTCAAGGAAATCTAGGCAATCTTCACTGACCACTAAGCTATGCTGACCCAAAGGAAAACTTTACCATGACTTAACATATGCATATTCTCCAAAGGTCTCATGCGCTCATAAATAGGGCTTTTGGAAAGAGACTGAATCATGAGGCAGAGGGCGCTATAGCTGACTTGCTATTAGGAGGAGGGTTTCTGGTCAGAAGAGGTGGGTCACTAGGGGCATTATCTGGAAGGACGTGACTGTCTCCCTGTATCCACCCCACTTCCCTCTCTCCTGTCTGCCATGACATGAGAAGCTTTTAATAATATTTGCTATAAAATGATCTAATTCATTTGAACTTTCTGGCAATAAATAGTTTTACATAGATAAAAGTAGTTCTGGAGACTGTTCATCAGGAACATTTCTTCATTCTAAGGATGTTGATTTGCTTCTTATTACATAATGCATGCAATTTTCAAGGGTAATTTGTGCAACTATCTGTGTTTCTTTTTATTTCTGATGGTCAATGATGAAACCACTCATACTGTGATCTTCAACCTCTTCTCAAGTTACTACTTTCAGTACAGAAAAATTACACACAAAATTAGGGGGGAAACTCTCAATGAAATAAAATACAAATTACTGATTCTTCCAAACATTCTGTCTATTTTTTTAATGGAAACTCCCAAAGTGGAAATATTCATAATATTTATATAGACCGTAACAAAACCTTAATGTTTTTATGATATAATTTCAGAGCAATGTTTTCACCTGGCTTTTTTCAAAATTCCTGCACCTATTCTGGGGTAGACCAAAAAAACCCTGAATATTTTAATATTTCAGCATTATTTATTATTAGCTAATGATTAGTATTGTATGTATTTTAGCTAAATTATAGAGTAAAATTGTTTTCAGGATCATTTTTTGGACTACTAATATTGGTCATATAGCATACTCTAGTCAGATTTTAAATATTTCTAGTTACTGTCTTAGTGTTGACATACTTTTCAAAAATTTTCAGTCATTATGCTATAAAAGAGCATCTCCTTAAAAATTTATCTTAAAAATGAAGCAAATGCAAAATTAAGAATTGAATAGGAAGATTCCTAAAGTAACTCGAGCTCTGAAAGTCTATGAATATCTTGGTTAATATGTACACATTTTGCCAACTTTAATTTACTTCGTTCTTTTGAATATTGTCTCAAAATGAGTATGATCCGCTCACAGCAAGCAAAGTCACCCTCTCTCTGGTGTGCTCCCGGGCATTAGCCCAATGTTCACAGAATTTCCAAGGAAAAATGTATCATGAAGCTTGCCAGAAGTGTTAGCGCATACAGCATCACTTTTGAAACTTTAAAAATAATCCAAGCATGTAAAAAGAAATGTTCTTAGACATTGGTCATCATAACATTAATACAGCAATGGAAGTATTCACAGAGACAAAGTTTCACAAACCACTTTACTTTCCATCTTGTTGTATACTACACATTAGACAAATATATGTTTATTAAATAAATGATTGAGATGTCCAAAGTAGCATGATAGTTAAATAAGTTACTAAATAACCCATTCAGTTAACTACCATAATTTTTTGTTAGGGAACAAATTTGTATACCTTAATGGTGTGATACAAACTAGCCCATTATCACTAGTAGGATAATTTATCTTTATGTGTCAAAAATCTCTTTACATAGACACATTTGTTGCTATAATCTTATTTCAAGAATTTATTCTATTAAAATAATTACATATATAGTCACTTGGTTATAAAAGGGTGAATTGAATTATTCGAGTTAGCCAAAATTTATGGAACTGTGATCATTTTTTTCTTGTTTTCCATATTTTCTGTGATGTGCTTTGTTATTTTGTATCTTCTTAAATTTAAAAATTATGTCAGAAGAAAGGGCACCACCCTAGCAATGTAATTTTGACATGTAGGTTTTCAATCCAAAAACTGGGTAACATTTTGCAGATTTGATGATTATTAAAAGGATCCATCAAAATTTTGACAACTATTATAAACATAACCATAATATGTAAGTGATGTCACTGAAAGCTCAGCTGTTTTGGAAAAATTGGTCCAATTTTAGAGCCTCAGCACCTCAGTGCCATCCTTTTTCTCTCCACTCTCAATGCATTGTTTTTCTGTCTCATAATTATGAATAATTAAGTAGTTCATGCTTCATCTGTCAATATTGAATTGTTTACTGGTTCCTTCAATGGTACTTTCTTGTTTTGCCTGTGTCTTGTGACTCCATTCCTAAAAGCACATATGGATAATTATCATGTTTTCCTGATGAATTGATCTTTCTATAAACATTTTCAAATATGCTTCTCTGTATCACTAATGAACTTTTTCCTGAAGTTATAGTAAACATTATTTAAAAATCTAAATTATGTTGAAAGCTTAAAGTCTCCAGAAGAAAAATTTCATTAATGAAAGGCATTAGTGAAGAAAAACTTAACTGTCCGAAAATCAAAATTTCTAAAATAACAAAGAAAAGAAATGTTCATTGGCTTCAGGATGAAAAAACTCTTCCAAGATGCTTGCCATCAAATTTAAAAGCATAAAACCTGAGATCATTAGAATAATGCAGAAATTAATAGAGTCAACATTGGGTCTCAGCTTTTCTGGAGAGAACCATGTTCCACTGAGCAAAAAATTTTAAATGAAAAAAAATAACAGGAATCAATAGTCCCTGTGCAGAATCATTTGCTCCTGATTGAGAATTTAACAATAATTATTATTAACTATCTTTTGTTTCAGCTAAACCTTTTTTACTTTAGTACTTTTTTTTTTTTTTGGTACTGGGGATCGAACTCATGACCTTGCACTTGCCACGCAGGCCTTAAGCCACTGAGCTAAATCCCCAGCCCTTAAACCTTTTTTAACAAATAAGAAAAATGACAAGTCTGTGAAATGCCTTCATAGGAAGGATACTTCCACTTTTACTAATCACTCGTCATATGTGACAAACTAAAATATAGCTCAGTGTAATAATAATTATTCAAGAAATTTAGGAAACATACTTTTACTAATTATCTCATACTTAAATAATTGTACATTAATTTTTCCTGAGCTATTAATATACTTTGTGCTATTAATTAAAGCTATTTCCCCCAAATTCTGAGCAAAAGAATGACTGAACTCTTGGTACTCTTGGTTGGATGGTACCATGTGACATCATCTGATCAATGATTTAAGAACAAGAGTGATGTATGCAATTTCTGCAGCAAATATTTAATAGTTGATTTATGATCTTCCAGCACTCTTTTACTTTCACCAACAAACATTTCAGATGCTGTCTGCTTTGGTAGCCTGGATCCCTAAGTTTCTACAGTGCTAAATATTTGCCCAACACCCTCCGCTCCCCTACACACACAAAAGTAGATGCTAGAAATGTTGAGTCATTTTTTTTATCAGAATGAATGTATTGGGCTCTCGTGAGTTATCTAGATTTACAAAAAAATCTGATTATTTGATCCACATCTCACATAAGTGAACTACATCTTCATTTCACGGGTATACTTGCTTAACTTGGTGTGTCCTGAAAAATTTGTTTCTTAACGATTGTGCTCAAGCTAATAACATAAGATAAAATGAAATGAAATGAATAGATCTGATTTGTTATTCAAGTAAAATTTGAAACTTAACATTTTTTTCAACTTCGTATGAACAACTGAGTTTCTTCTGGTACTCTCTGGAGATAACCTATCTGTTTTTCTTGACCATTGTAAGGGGTGGTTTGTTAACAGAACCTTTGGATTAGAGCCTATGTAAAGAAACCCTTTATATCAAAGCAATATTTACGTGGATGGATATAACTGAGGGGAACTAAATTAATTTGAAAGATTGTTACATATTTGCATATTTATTGGGTACATGAGTAAATTACTTTCTAATATACTGTGTGTGTCCATGCATGTGTGTGTGTGTTTTTTAGGAAATCTGTGAATTTTTAAATTTGGATACGGAAATTGGAAGAGATATTTTTATTCAAATTCTCTTGCTTAGAACCCACTTTAAAAAAAAGACAAGAAAATTCTATGTTATCTTTAATGAATAAATTAGAGGATTTGTTTAATGCTATTTAAATCTCTTTAATAATCACAGTTGAAAGAAATCATTAAAAGAAAATAACTATTTGGAAAAAAGAAACAAAATATTTGGTGAAATGGTTTCAAAACAATATTTCAGATACAAACCTTAAACCACCTCCAGCTTTCTTTCCCTGTACACCACATTATAACATCCTTAAAGCTTCATTTTAAAAGGAGTAATAATCCAGAAAAGAATATAGAACATAGTACTGAACATAAAACACATTAATAGATATGGTCTATGGCTACCTACATTTAGGTCTTCTTAAATTTCAATAATATGATGTTAGATCTTGCACAACTTTTACTAAGTTTATTTTGAAGTACTTCACCTTTTATATTGTTCAGATACTACTTAAATGTGAACATCTAGTTATTTGGAGAAAACTTACATAAATTAACAACAAATGAAAAATCTACATTATACAGATATACATTATACAGTGTTGCCAAAGAAACAGAGTGCTTTAGTTTAGATTCATCTTTCCCCACAATTTTAATGATATTAAAGTAACAAAGCAACCTGAGTAGAGGAATCTCAAAGAACAGAAGAATCAAACTACAGAGACAAGGATGTAGCTCAGTGGCACAGTGCCTGCCTGGCAAGTGCGAAGTCATGAGTTTGACTCCCAGTACCAGAAAAAGAAAGAGAGAAAGCGAGAGTATGAGAGAGAGAGAGAGAGAGAGAGAGAGAGAGAGAGAGAGAGAGAGAAATCAAGAAATCAAGAAATCAAGAAAAGAGAAAGAAAGAGCAAAAAGAAAGAAAAGAAAGAAAGAAAGAAAGAGAAAGAAAGAAAGAAAGAAAGAAAGAAAGAAAGAAAGAAAGAAAGAAAGAGAAAGGAAGGAAGGAAGGAAGGAAGGAAGGAAGGAAGGAAAGGAGTCAAATTAAGACCAGATTATAACAATAATTGAAATAGCCAGGAGTTTAGCTCAGCAGCACAAGGTCCTGCTTGGCAAACACAAAGTCATGAGTTCGATCCCTGACACCAAGAACAAAACAAAACAACAACAACAAATGATAATTGTAAAGAAGGCTTAAAAATCATGAAAAATAAATCAAAGGGAGAAAAAAATCCATTACAGAAGTAAATCCCTTTAAACTACAGAGGATATAAAAAACCTAGAATATTAATAATGGTAAACATAATCAGGCATAGGTTGACGCAGTCTGGGAAAACACACACACAAGTGTGCACACACACATACACACACATGCACATACACACACACACACACACGCAGGGGTTGCACATTTTTGGTATATTTATTCCTAGATATTTTTTACTTTTAGTTAATTCTGACTAGAGTATTGAAATGCAATACCTTCCTTTTATTACAACTGTTTGAAGGATAATTTCCATATTAAAAAATTCACCTGTTTTAAGTATGCTTCTCTGTTTTGAAAAATATACCAATGTAAACACAAATATACCAATGTGAACACAAAAGGTTCTTGGGACCTTCAAGAGTTAATCATTCTGCCAGTTCCTGACAAACACTAGCATGCTTTCTTTATTTTAAATAAGATATTTCTTTCTTACAATTTCACAGAAATGGAGTTGAATCTGGAGACCATTGGGAGATAACTGATAACTTAACACAAACCTTCAATCCACAAATACAACCTTGCCTTCATTTACGTAAGGTCTTCTTAAATTCCTTTCAGCAGTATTTAATAGTTTTCAATGTGCAGCACTGGCACACCTTTTGCTAAATATATTTTGAATTATTTCACATTTCCTGCTGTTATAAAGATTCTTTAAATTTAATAATCAAATTGTCTTTTACAGAAAACTGTAATCTCCTTTTTAAAATCCATATCTTGTGGTCTTGCTAATTTCACCTTTGTTTCTTCTGGAAATCCAAATACAGATATGTTATACTGCTTGATATTGTCCCATAGTTTCCAACATTAGTAGTTAGTCTTTTTTGTTTCTGTGCTTCAGTTTGGATTGATTTTTTCATTATGTTTGCACAGTCTAATTTGTCCTTTATCCTATTCTGTGATAGGATATTCATTTCCTTTTTTTATGTATTTTCCATTTATTTCTTCAGCATTTCTTGTTTTCTTTTGAAGTACTGCAGCAAATTCTGCATATATTTGCAGTCGTTTTAATGCCCTCATTTTCTAAGCTTCCCTCTCTTATATTCCTTGATCCATTTATATTTATTAATTTTCCCTGATGAGACAAATATGATTTCATGCTTCTTTGCTGCTGTAATAATTTTTTATTGTAAGTTTAACACTGTGAAATTAAACTGTTGGATATTCTGCAATTTGATATCTTGCTTTAAAAAGTGTCCTGCATTGTTCTGGTAGGTCAATAACCTACTTGAAGATTAGTCTGATTCACTTAATTCCAGTTGCAAGAATTTCTATGGCATGTCTGGAGTAGTTTTCATTCCAGACATACTTCAACCCCTTTCCCAAGATAACCCTTCTCTGAAGTCTCTACTAAATGTCCCAGTGATGACTAAAGAATCTCTTTACTACTGGTCAGAACTCAAATGTCTCTCTGGCTTATGCAAGATCTGAGATTGGTTCATGCTGGCTTAGTTTCACTGAGTTTTATCTCACAGGTATGTATTTTAGTATTCAGTGAAAACTCAACAGGCTTCAGTGACAATATTTAAAGTTCTTTTCTTAACAGCTCCTTCTTTTACAAATTCTATCCCAACTTCTTCCATCTTATTTTTACCTGATGCTTGTTTTATTTTTAACCTTGATGTATGCATTATGTTTGTTCATGTCATTTCATGTGCTCCTTTTACCAGTATGGTAATATTTCTTTGCATGAATGTTACCTACCTCACTTAGCTCCTTCACTGTGAATGAACTTTCAGGTCCTGTGACAGATGTTACACACTGACTCACTCTAGTCCATATCAAGTTCCTTGAAATATGCTTGACCACATGAGAGACTGAAAAATCACAGTAACTTTCTCAGATGTCCTGTTAGCTTAGGTCTCCAGCAATCTTAGCTTTCAAAGAGAAGAAATGCCCATATATTGGGAATACAGCCTAGTGTTTCTGCCACCTCTGCTGTGAGCCAGGTTGTATCAGTATTTGGTTTTTGAGAAACAGTAGTCACCAGGTTTATGCGTAGTGCCTTGCATTCAAATCCTCTTATTTTATGCCTAGCTGTAGAATAGTCTCTCTTCTAGAGACTCAGCATAAAGCTTTGTTTTTAGCTGTTCCAGTGATTCTGAAACACATGAGTGCCTGTGCTAAATCATTTTAAGCTTAGATTGGCTAGAGTAGCTTCTGTCACCTGTAACTAAACAGTGAGAGAAAAGGAATTTTGAATTGGAAATAGAAACTACATGTGACAGAAAGCACGTAATTGTCATTGGCTTAACAATCGCGCGGAGGATGGACAAACTCAGATGTTATATTTTGAAAAGGTGATAAAATTTGTTATTTCATGATCTAGATTAATACAATTTCCCCTGTGATACCTTTAGAAGGCAAAGCATGTCACAACCATGGGTGTAGCATGGGGAACGTAGTAGTGGCAATTACAAGTTTGGGGTGTGTTGACTGCTTCTTTCACTTTTAAACAAATTTCTCCGGAAATGTTTGGGTACACAGTGTAGGCAACCAGTCAGTCTACAAGCAGAAATGGAAAGAAATAGTCCATTCATGAGATGCTGTCAGCCCCGTTCTACAACCTGGGATAACTGAAAGCATAGTTCCTTGAAGAGTTGAAAGGGCTTACTCTAAGGGAGGATCTCCAGTGACAGCAGGAGCAAGAGGTGACAATAACACAAGTGATAGCAGGGCCTAAGAGTCTGCATCAACAAGCACTTTTAACACTGCCATGGGCCAGTAACTCTGAATGATGTGTTTTCTTCAGTCAAATGAGAGCTACGGTGGTGTTTGTTCTGTTCCAGGAGGTACAGTTCGAGGTAGGTAAATAGCTTTTTATTCTAGCAGTTGTGAGACTGCAGAGACTGCACAGTCTAGAAATAATGCAGCTCTCATTGTATGCTACGCCTTGGAATTGTCTTCTGTCCTGCACATCAAAAGAAGGGTAGAAGTGTATGGGAGGAGATTTTATGGGATACATGACCAGACTGTTGGGTAAATTCAGTTTTCCCAGAACATCGATGCTTTTAATTAGGGTTAGATAATAAAATTTTTATTTGGACACATGGAATCCAAGAACAATGACCAAGTCTTACAGTTTTCCTTTAGTCCAGATGTAAATATATGACTGTGGATGACCTCTGACCAAGACATATAAAGAGTGATCGAAAAATACAGTGAATGTTTATTTTTTTAAAAATGTTTGCAATAACCTCCTGGAAATACTTCCCTTGGCTTTGAACACACTTACTCCAGTTATTCCTACTTTCTGAAGCTGGTCTAGAAATCCTCTTTTGTGTCTTTAATTACAGTGTCATAGCTGCCTTGGAGTCCTGAAATGATTTTGAGCATTACATAGTCATGGTCATTTTAATTTCTGCAAAGAGTCAAAAGTTATACGGTGCCAGATCCAATAAATAAGGGGTAACCAGACACACAGTTATCTTTTGGGGATGCTACCTTTCCACTGCATGTCACTCAACAGTACCGTTCACCATATTTTTTTTTTGTCACATTCTATAAAGACACTCAGGAAAGAGGACCTCTAGAAATGCTTTAAACAGTGACAAGAACAATGGATAAGTGGGTTCGAAGTGAGGAGATATGTTTTGAGGGAACTTCATGGCTGTGTGTCTTGTACTATAAGAAATTCTTTTTCATTTACACATTCACTGTATATCTTCATATAAATGGAGATGTCAGGAACAGTAAAGATTTGTTCTCAGAGAAAGGGCATGTTCTTTTCTGTTCCCTCAGAGAACTAGGGAACTGGAACTGGAGCAGTTACCCTAGACTCCAGGTGAAAATCATCAAGGATGGAAGAGCTTCAAGGTGTCCAGGACTCACAGGAATCTCATGTCAGGCATTTGCATGAAGGAGAATCAAACTGCTATCACACTTAAGCTTTTGTAGTTTACTGTCAATTATTACTGAAATGACCCTTGTTTAGTGCAAATGTTTTCTAAACTTCGTTATTACCAAAAAATGCTTCAATAAACAATGATAGATTTGTAAAAATATATTTTAAACATGTTCCAAGCATTACTTTTAGCACAGAATCCTACAAGCAGAATTCTCAAAGAAGAGATATGTGCTGTTTTTATTTTTAAAAATACTTCCCAATTATGCTATAACAAAATCTTTATACTTCCCTAAAGGGTCTGGAAAGCAGATTATGTTTCTGTTCTCAGTTTCATATTTTAGACTTTCACTGATTTTAATTACTCTAATTTAATACATACTTTGATAGACTTATTGCAAATAAGAAAAAGAAAAGTAATTCTGATAATCCTTGTTTGCCATATCATTTTTAGTCATGTATTTTCTTCTTCTATCCTTTGCCAAGTTTTCTATAAACTATTTTATTTTTCTTATTTACTTGTAGGAATTCCTCACATATTACAGATATTATCTTCAGTTACATTTTTGACTTGTATTTTCTACAGACTGCTGCTTAGTGTGCAATTATTCACACTGTCCTTAATTTAAATTATAATTAGCTAAAGAAATATTTTTATTAGGGCAAAAAGCAAGAGATGTTTTTCTATAGATATTTATATTTTCCTTTCTGGCTTCTCACCTAGGGAACTTTTATCATCTCTACAGGGTATAATATTTTTAATATTTCCTTCAATATACTGTACTTTCTCGATTAAAATTGTTCAGCTCTTTAATCAACCATCTGTAATGTATTTATACAAGGCAAATCTTCTTTTACTAACCATCTTATTTCCCCAGTGCTGTTTTCTTAAGGATACATTTGAAAACACAGCTTTGCAATATTTGAAATACAAACTTGAAATATTTGAAATACAACTTCTATTACAGTTAAACTCTTGAACATGCATGTGCGTGTTTCTTGATTTCTCTCTTCCATTGTTAATCCTGTCTCCCTTGCTATGTAACCCTATCCTTGTTTAGCTACAAGTTCAACTCTTGGATCTGCACTCCTAACTGTTGCTTTGTATTGCTACCCAAAAGCACCACAGAGGAATCTTTTCTAGAAGATTCCACATGGACATAATACTGCAGACAGACTGTATTTCTCTTTAGGAATGTGAACAGTGACTATCTGTAAACCATATATGTGTGGGAATTGTAGTATCTGTAAACCTTTAAATTGTCCATAGGTATTTATTCTAAGCCTTATTCCTAGAAGTCTGCATTCCAAAAGCCCACTTATTTGCCTTTGGGTTTGTCAATGAGCATTAATCTCACCCCATAAATTTTTTCCAGTGTCAACAAATGAAACTGTGCTTTTACTTTTGGGAATGATTCAGTTACATTACATACATATACCACTGCAGTAGTCCTATAAAACAGCATCATAAGGTTATTGCAGAAAGAAGCAGATTTATATGTGTACAAAGGACATTGATATAGTTTTCTTAGCTTTATTTTATGGCATAAAATGTTAACATGATACTTTTAAAATGAGCTATTTCACAGAAATTCCTGTTAATAAATCCAACAAAAAGATTTAAGTAGTGAGACCACTTAAATTAGCACTTCACTGAATGGGAAAATATACCCACAGTGAGTAGGAAGTGATTTAGTTAAAAAAAGAAAAACTTCACACTCATTACTAAGCTTATCTCATCTAAGTATTCTAGTAATCCAGATTAAGAATATGCTTTTTTTACTCAGGATCATGGCATCTTTTTCCTACATGAAGCAGTTGGATCACAACAAAAATGTTTCATTTTCCTGAGATACATATGGGAAAGAAACTTCTAAACATTGGATTTGTTTTGACCCAAAGGCAAATTGTGCGTAATTTGAATCCCTCATCAGTTTCACAATTCTCCATGGATTAGCTCTGTTTCCTCAGCAAATTTTCCTTAATCACAAAGGAAATTTGGGCAAAAAAGAAGTGTTTATATTTATCACAAGTGAAATAGTGTTATCTGAAAAGCCTGCTCTGTGGTATTCTGGGTACTTTGCTTAGTAGTTTGGGTTAGAACATAAATCAGGCTGCACTATTTGGGCTATTTCAGAGCTGGGGCAGTTTGTCCAAACTGCAAACCACAATGTGATTGGCTGTTTTACAAATTTCAGAAAAAAACTCTCCGGGGGTGATATTTTAATGTGGTTAAATACCAGCAGCATCCTCCTTACCCTAGCTAGAGACCTCCAGGGAACCATGTGGTTCATTTTTGTGGCTCAGCAGTGAAAAAGACAATCGACAGAAATATTTCAGATTTTCATGCACACGAGCTGTGTCCTCCCTTACACTCTCTTCTTCAGATCATTTTTTTTCTTTTCTTTTTCCTGTACTTCACTATTTTTAAATTTTTGTTACATTTTTCCTCCCATAAGCAACCAAAATATTTGTTCTGTATTTAAGAGTTTAATAACAGGTTCCTGGAAAGAAATACCATTATGTATCTTTGAAAACCTGTAAATTCTGATGATTTATAAATGAAGATCCACTGCTAATTATTTTATGTGCCAGAATCTGAGAAAAAAAACATTTTTTAAAAGTGTTCTCAAAACACAACAAATAACAGAGAAGGAATATTAGACCAAAAGAAGAAAAAGACAAATTTTAGACATTTTATGAACATTAAGTGTTTTGGAGAAATCTTGGATTCATTGAAATGAAAAAAAAATAGTCATTGCAAACCTGAAAAGCACCACATGTAAAATGATATATTCCTTACACACCTAACCCTGTGAAGCATCTCACATATTTTAGATAAAAATGCTTTCAATAATGAAACCCCACTTAGTATTATACTTTATGCTAATATGAAAATTAATTTTACCAGTGAAGTAAAATGCTTCCAGCATTAGTAAAACCTCTCATATCACCATACTATGAAGCTACCATCCAGTGTGACATTTCTGATTGAATGTTAATCCTCCTATGATTCCCTGTAGTCTCTCGCAGGAGGGGACAGATGACACACACGTCATATTACAGTGTCCAAGCAGAGGTATCACAGGCCACCTGTGATTTTTTTTCTCCTAACCTTCCTGGTCACTGTTTCTTAATTAGCTTTTTTGACAGGTCTGAACTCAACTGTGGATGTTGAGGTCCCCAGGGATGAAGAGTAAGGTCACTTCTCTGTCTATGTGGCTTCCAACACCTTCCATATGATAGTGATAACTCTCAAAATATCTGTCTCTGGCCCTGATTATCCCCTGAGCCACAGAGTCTCCTTTTAATCACCCAGTTACCATTTCCAACTGGATGGCTAATCAGCTGCTCCAACTATTTATGGCTAAAATAAATTTCTTGATTCCAATTTCTTGATTCCTAACCTCCAACAGAAGAGAAAAGATCATTCGGTTACATTCTGGGTCCTCTCCATCTCACTAAATGGTCCTGTTTCCTATATAGTTTCCCAACTCAAAAACTAGAATGACCTTCATTCTTTCCTTCCTCTTCTCCCCTGCACAAAATTCTAGTCTATTTTATCTTCAAAAGATTTATTTGATTATTCCATTTCACTCCATTCCCTTCATCACAGTCAAGTCTGAAACAGCATCATTATTTTCTGTATGGCTGTAGTGATTTCCAAATCATTTTCCTCATTTCCTTAATTCCTAATTCTCTGATCACATAGCAGTCAATACTCATCCCAATACAGGTTCTCCCCTGTCTTAGAAGCTTTTAATTTTTTCCCATTGAGTTTATATGAAAATTCAAATGCATCCCATATCCTTCCTCACCTGCATGCCCACTACCTTCCCTTCATTTTTTCATGCTCATTCTTCTTTATCTCATGGTACTACAGCCTCATTGATATTTCTATACTGGGAAATATTAGATTCTTTCCCAATGCATAAACTTGCTCTCCACTCTGTCTGAGATGGTCTTATGCATCTGATGCTCGCTCACTTTTAGGGTACATCTTAAATCTTCAGACAGACTTGCCATGGAAACTCAGCTCTAGGTATTTCTCCCTATCCATCCACACTCACTCTCCATCAAATGAAAGGTTGTTTGATGAACTATATCCCCACTCTTTCTCTATAAAGAAGTTCAATTTTGTTGGTTTTTTCTTTTTTTTTTTTCAAAAATTATTATCAAGTCTGAGAATTACTTGCAACATCCTTTTAGGTAGTTCCCTGAAATCAAAACCAAAGTTAAGTCTGTTCAGAAAATTTGGATTAGTTTGCATTTATTTCTTCTTCTCATTTAACTACTCTGTTATCAAGAGTGTGAGAATTTTATGACTTTCAATAAGCTCCTTGCCTTGCCAGCCCTCTCTAACCTCCAGATCAACACTGCTTCGGTTCACAGTCTGTAGTAGAATCTACCA
This sequence comes from Dolichotis patagonum, assembly GCA_004027295.1. Classification (NCBI taxonomy): domain Eukaryota; kingdom Metazoa; phylum Chordata; class Mammalia; order Rodentia; family Caviidae; genus Dolichotis; species Dolichotis patagonum. Next base: position 5,224 of record PVJX010023686.1, on the reverse strand, counting down.
AACAGTTCATGAGCATTCTCTGAAAATGCAGTTGGCTTCAAATCCAGGGCATAGTGCATTAATGCTGGGATAAGTTGGGAAAGAACGTAAAATGGTGAAATTGTCTTTTAAAAAAACTTTTTATTAATTGCTATGCCAAATGTAAACTAGCATAAGTTTGATCATTAAAAGAAATTACTTGGGAAGAGGACCAAGAGATGGAGGGAGGAGGGACGAGCAGGAGCAGAAGGGCAAATAGGGCGGAGGAATAAAAAGCAAACACAGAACCAGCCCAAATCCTCACCTGACAGACAGTGGACAATTCAATGTTTATGCTCCCCATGGTCCATGGTACAAGACAGAGTGTGAAGGATTGGAAGTCTGACCTCCACACCCTGCAGAGAGGAAATTTGGCAGCCTTTCATTTTAATTGCCCAAAATTTCAGAGATGATACTAGTGTCTCCCAGCCCAGAAGCATAAATTTTCTGACAAGCCAATCTAAACCTAAGATCTTCTGTGACTCCTTAGGTTGGTGCCCGAACTGACAATTCTTTCAGGCAAACTCTTTAAATTGTTAGCTGCCTGGAGAGTGTCAGAGTGTGTTCAAGTGTTAATTTACAAACTAAAGGTATTCTGTGATTTACTTCATAGGGATGTCATACCACAAAATTTCAGGGAGCTGCCGTTTTTCTATCCTAGAAACACACAAGAGATTCACTGCACACTCACTGTGTGTGTGTGTGTGTGTGTGTGTGTGCGTGTGTGTGTGTTGCTATGAGGTAACATGCATGTTTATCTAGGGTGCTAATTCTGATTGCTTTGGGGAGGGCTTATCATTTCTCCTTCCTTTCTGTGTGCACATCCATATTCATGCACTCATGCATACAGATCACAGGTAAGCAGTTGGTGAAGAAATAATTTAAGGTGACTTTGCTTAACCTTGTCAAAAACAGCAAATTGACTTTCTAATTATGGAAATGACAAGGAAGGAAATCCATAAGATAAATTTTTGGTGAAGTCTCCCACAATATAACAAAAGGACTGATATTTTGGAAAATAGGAAAGAACATATACTCTAAAGTGTTTGAACTGTGTGAAATCGTGTCAGAAATTTGGTATTATGCCTCAATACAAAACATATAAAAGAGTCTGTGATGTCTATTTTCCCCTAAAGGAATTCAAAGTTTGAATCTATAAGTAAACTTCCATACCAAAGAAGGGTTTATAATGTCTGTTTTCTTATTTACTATGAACAGTTAAGTGCTAATTCAAGAGATGAAGTCCCTTATAGAGTGTATTCTTAGGTTACATAAACAATTTGTGCTGAATTTGATATTGGGTGAGTTAAGATGGGACTCTAGTGGCAACATTCTGCATAAACAATATAAGACAGGCAAAGATTCAACAAGCTGTGTTATTAATCTGTTGCCCAAAATGCCTTAGCTGAAGACGTTCTTCAAATCATTTTTTGTGTTTGTTTTGTTAACATGGAAATATTTCCACTTCATTTTCTTGAGAAAGTCCATATTTTAAAAACTGTGCTTCTCTTTGTCTTCAGAAGAAACAACATTGCACTTTTCTAGTTTTAATTAGTCTGAATAATGATTTTAAAATACAGTTACACACCTAAAGGATATCTTAAGAATTAAAGGTAATTCACAGGTTAAATACTTGTTTTCAGAAAATGATCTGGAGCCTAAATGCTATAAAAAAACACTTCATTGATTTGGTGGATGGTCTGCGATTAGACAGCATAGATTTTCTTTTCATATGAAACAGCGTGCTATGTGGTTGGTGAACTCAATATGAAGAAAGAATATCAGATCATCTTCCCTATTAATTAACTCTTAAGATACACAGTCAACAAAACTTCCACAAAATGCAAGGAGTGTCCTCCTCATCCCACTATTACTTATTAGAGTAGAGGATGAGTTCCACTAAGGAATAAGTAGACACATTTTTGTTTTATTATTAAGAATAAAAATACTATAGGATATTTTATTAAGTTTATTGATACAATTTGCATAATGATCACATAGTCATATTATATATAATGATCACATTCATCATAGGAAATTTGTACATGTACGTGGTTTTAAAAAGTTCCACCAGAAACTTTGAAATCCTAATATTAAACTAAGAATCTGATGCCAAATATTAAAAAATACATACACAGAAAATGGGAGTAATGATAGATAGAAATTATAGATAGATTAAAGAGCACTGCTCAAACATGAAACAGCAACTGGCTGAACAAACCTACAACACTAAATTAACTTTTGATCAGAAAAGTAAGACAACTTTTTTCCTATTCAGCTATTCAAAATGGATTATAACTACAGACATACAATTTTGAGACACAAAGACTGGATTTGGGTGGCAACTATTGCATTCAAAAAGCAAGGAGTTACGTTTACCTCTGGAAGATAGAGAATTAGTGATGATCACGAGTGGAACCAATGGACTCTTCAATTCAGAAAGTGACGGTTAAGGATTAAAAACTGTTGGTCAACTTAACACCAGCTGAATTAAATCAGCATGGTGCTGAGTGTGGATGGCCCACCTGAGGAAAGCTGCCAGCCTAAATAGACTTGGAGAAGAAGATGAGGCGCTATGGGTTTCTCTAAGTGTTGCTGTTTGGGGCCCTTGGTTGTCCTGGAGAGGCTCATCATGACAAGCTTCCCCAGTGTGAGTTCGACCATTGTCATCAGAGGAGCTCAGGACCTTGTTGGTGAGAGTGGCTGTGGTTCACTTTGGGGGAGTTCTGGGCCTTACATCAAGCATCATTTCCTGGTTCCAGAGGGGAAGATGTGTGCCCTTTAATCTCCAGGAGAAACTTGTCATGCTGACTTTCTGGCATGTACTCGACTGTTTCTGTCCTTAGAGGAGCTCAGGATCTCTGTGTTGCTAAGAATGGCTGTGATACTTTTCAGGGCAGCCCTGATTCTTATTATGAGCATGACTTCTCTGCTACAGTATAGAACCCTCAACCTTCCAGCACAGCTCCTTCACCCTGCTGGCATAGACTTTCTAGCTTCCACCACTGATCTTTGGGCCTTCCCAGTGCAGATCTGTAAAAGAGACTGGTATGAGTGCTTTTCATGCGCTCTAGACCTCCAGGTGGACTTGTGGGAGGCATTGTCATGGGTTCTAGATTTTCATCTGGACTCATGTGGGACATTGCTGTGGGATCCAGGCCCTTGGCTGAATATTCCAGGTCTTCAGTGTTGCAGACAGGTTTCCTGCACTTTCTTGTGTTTAACTCTGGGTGACCATCATAAAATAATATTATAAAGTCTGTGTCCTGATTCTAATTGTTCTCACAACCCCTGACTACAACAGTGACAATGGTCATTTTATGAGTCAGATGACTTATAAATAACCTAACCTCAAATACTCTAACACTGAGCATGCTTTCTCTTTGCTATTTCACCTGTCAATCCCACAGTGTAAAAGCACTGTGAGTGTCTTTAGTGCTAACAAAATGCCAGGGATTGTGTTAAATTCTTCTGTTGCTTTACACTTTATCCTCCTAACAATGGCATGTGATAAGGTCTGCTACTATCTTAAGTTTACAGATAAGGACAATGAGGATTAAGAGACAACTTGCCCAGAATTACACTTTTGGTGCATGAGATTTCCATCTCAATCACACTTCATGTCATCAGCTGGCAACCCCAGAGACCCAGCTCTGTTCTCCTGACCCTGTTCACTGAATCAGTTTCCAGGCTAGTCAACCTCTCAATTCTTTCTGAAATTTGTGCTTTTCATTTACTGCCATTGCCAAGCTCAAATGTTCATTGTCCAAAGGATAATAATTTCCTAATTAACTTTTCTTTTCCAGCCTAACTCCTGTACCACCCTGACATACCCTTACTTTTGTTTTCTTTCCATCCTTTTCTCTTTCTCTGAAGTTTCTCTCTTCTGCCCTGCAATTCCTGCTTAACATCATTTACTCATTTTTGCACTATTAATATAAAACTCATGCCACTGAGGTACAGATATACAGATATTTCCACAACCCAGACTGTTAGTCCTACGACCAGACTGTTAACTTCTTTTAGACAAGACTTTGTCTTACTTACACTTCATTCTCTCAGTTACTCATTCATCAATTCTTTTAGTATAACAATAAGGTATTTTTTAATAATGATAGTAACAAAGATGATAATGATATCTTCTGTCCATTAATGATAACATACTCAACAACTCTATGAGGTGAATATCATTGTCTTTATTTCCTCAAAGGAAGCTGAAGAGCATAGAGGCAAAGATACCAACTCTCAAGGAAGCCATCTTGGTCACATTCCTTGCACTGTATTAAGTAACAATAATTAAATACCTGAATTTAATTGAATTTAAAATTTAAAAAAGCAAATAAATACTTAAGAAAGTCTGTCTTTCTTAAGAACCAAAGGGGAGTAGGGACAGTACAGTAATGGCTGAGGAATCTGAACATTACGGTAAGACAGTTACAAGACTACAAACCCTGATCTGCCACTAATCAACTATGTGACCTCAAATAAATGCCTTATTTCCTCAAACTTCATTGTAAAAATATTCAAAATAGAGATATCATTTGTATTAGGAATCAGTTATTACATAATGATTGCACAGTGGCGTAGTGATTGGTAATAAGTTCTTCAAAGTAAAATTGTAAATTTTCTAGTTAGAATTGTCAGCATCATTATTTCCATCTAGTACATATTTTATCATTGTTTTTATTGTTACTTTTATGGAAAGCCAATAAGAACTACATCTGAAAGTATCCAAGCACTTTCACACAGAAGAAGGGAAACTGACAGGTCCCTCTAGGTTTCAACAGAATTTCTAGGCTGTAAAATATAGACCTAAAGCAAAAACATCTACTAAACTTGCTGCCTAAGAAGAACATCTACATAAAATAAGGCTGTTTGGAAGTTCTTTCATTTCTTCATTTCTTCATTTCTTCATAGAATTGCTATACTCAGAAGAATTAGAATGAAAATAATCACTGATTTAAGAAATAGGTTGGAGTGAAGTTTTTCAGATCCTAAAGGAAAACTACTTCCAACCCAGACTGACATACCCTGCAAAACTGTCCTTCAAAATGGATGGAGAAATAAGATACTTCCATGACAAAGAACAGCTGAAGAACTTCATGAACACCACACCAACCCTACAAAGAATACTGAAAGACATTCTAGATACACACGGGAGAAAACCACCAAGCAAGGCAGACAATTAAACAGAATGGAAAGCTAA
>PVJX010023685.1:0-28976 GCA_004027295.1 Dolichotis patagonum | reverse complement strand
AAAAAAACCACTAAGGAATCATTACTTGACAAATTACATACTGACATCTTGGAAATAGTTGTTCAAATTACATAATTAAAACATGCAAAGGATACATTCAAACAGTGACGCTGTTAACAGTTCTGCTCCATAATCTGACAAAAACAGCAATATGGTCATCCATCTTACACACTCAAACATACATGCAATTATATCAAAAGGGTAAAATTAAACACAACAAAACAGAACAAAGCGGATCACAAGAAAGCAATGTAAGAGACATAAATTTCAAAGCTTGACAATCAGAGATACTCACTTTCTATAATATTGGCACTTGTTTTCTTCCTAATAGTTGTCCATATTGTCACCTACAGGGAATTCACATGAAGCAACATAGTATGGAACTGATCTAAGTGGTACGAGGAGGACGTTTCAGGTCTTCAAGACCAGACAATAGGGAAGCCAAGAATGGCTGCCATAGTGTCTCTCATTCTCCTCAAAACAGCTGTCCATACCTTCATGTGTGTTGAACTTAAACAAAACAAAACAAGCTAAAATCACTTTGAACAAAGAATGATAGCATTGCTGGATTTCACATCATTACATTACAGTCAGCACTGGATACTGTAGTGTCTCTTTTTCTTCAAAATAATTGTTCATTTCAACATGCATTATATAGTTGGTTCTTGTAAACTGTTTATAAGCTCTACACATGCATGAATCTATATGTGTATATCTATCCTTTCTGTGTTAGAGGGAAAAACAAAACAAAGCAAGACAAAACAAAAGAATTCCTAGAAAAGCATGAAGCAAAAAGTCATATGAAACCACAATACAAGGTGATCTACAATGGTTACCATGATGTCTCAGATTAATAAAAACAAAGCATTGGAGATATTATAAGACTTCAAAAGCAGGCAATAATCAAACCAGAGTGGGTATCTTAGTGAATCTTGTCATCTCCAGAGTAGTTGCCTATACTCTTAGACTTGATGCTATCAATCATAACAGATTTGAATGAAATCAGTCAATACAAGATAGCACTATAACAAACCAGACTCAAATAAGATCAGTCATAATAAGACAGTATAAGTTATACAGGGCTTCTGGTTAAATTGATAGGAAATTAAGGATGATTACCATATTATGTCCTCTTATTTTTGGGATAGTTGACCTTGTCCTCGAGTCTAGTGTAAGTAGGCAAACTGGAGTAGCATGTAATCCATCCAAGCAGAGTGATGAGAATAATGTAGATTTTAAATCTTGTTCCCCATTAACAATATCCTTTTTTAGACAGTTCCTCCCCTTTCACTCCCATAGGGTACACTACTTATTTTGGGTCCAACTGTCTCCCTATATAGAGCAGCTCAATGGACCCTATCTCCTGATCTACTCTGCCTGTGTTTCTCTCTGTTAGTATTTCAAGGCCCTCTATACTAGAGATTATAGCCAATCTTCTCTGCCTCATTTCTGCTATTCTATTATCCTACCATTGATAGTCTATTTTTCTCTTCCACTCCACTGTCTGCCTCATTCACTGAGGCCTCTCTGTCACTGTTCCTGAAATGCTCGTATTCTTTTTCTCTCTTTCTAAAATGTCCTTTAATATTTTTTGTAGGGTTGGATTGGTGGTCACAAATTCTCCCAGTTCCTCTTTGTCATGGAAGCATCTTTTTTCTCCATTAGTTTCTAGAGAGAGTTTTTGCAGTATACATCAGTCTGAGCTGGAGGTTGTTCTCTTTCAGGGCTTGAATTATTTCACTCCAAGATCTTCTTGACTTGATGGTCTGTGTCGAGAGATCTGCCGTGATTTTTATGGGTTTTCCTTTATAGGTGATCTGTTTCTTTTCTCTGATGGCTTTTAATATTCTGTTCTTATATTGAATTTCTGGGATCTTGATTATTATATGTCTGGGTGTAGCTCTGTTTTGGTTGTAGGTGGCTGGAGTTCTGTATGCTTCATACCTCTGCATATCATTTCCTTTGTCTATGTTTGGGAAGTTTTCCTTAATAATTTCTGTGAATAGCCTTTGCAGTTCTTCTGTTTTGACTCAAGCTTCTTCATTCACATGCTTTATTCTTAAGTTATAGATCCTCTTGTCGTCCTCTAGTCTTTGTATTGTTACTGCCTGCTCCCTTGTTATTTTTAAGAGATCTTCCCTTTCATGATCACACACTGCAAGCCTGTGTTCAATTTTTGATAGTCTATCTTTGGTTTCTTTCAAGTAGTTTTGCCAACTTTCTATGGAGTCTTTGGTTTGCTGGTAATCTCTTTAAATCTGCTTCATGAGTTCTAGGTTTGCTTTATATTCTTCATGGAACGTTTTTCTCCTTTTGTGTTCCTCCATTATTCTGTCTGTGACTTCTTGAGAGATGCCCAGCCTTTCTTTTATTAATCTACTTATCTCTTGTTTAACTTGAATTAGTATTTCAGTTTTGATCTCATTTATGAGGTCCCGAAGATATCTCTTTATGTCCACTGATGCTGTGTTTGATGTTTCATGTTTGCTGCCCTCAGTCTCTTTTATATTTACCTTTCCTGGATCAATACTCTCAGGGCTGGGGGCTGGGGGCTTTTTTTTATTTCTCTCTCTCCTCATTTTTTTGGTTCCTTCCATACAAGTGTATAGTGTAATTCCCACCCCCATTTCTTGTTGGTTAGGGTTCTTCTGGAGCACGTAGGCTGGGGACTTCTGCCCTCTGTCATCCACTATCAGAGAGTGAAGTGCAAGCAATGGTAGTATACGCTGGCTCCTCCCCTCTGGGCTAATCGACCTTCGCGGGCCTTCACTGCGTCAGTGTGTGCTGCCCTCAGGGAACCAACTGATTTGTGATGACCCACTGGGTCCCAGCCCAGTCCAAGCAGATTCCGCCAATCTGCTCTGCGAGGGGAGCAACCAACTGAAGCTGCTTCCTTACAGAGCCAGGGCTTTCCTGCCCAACTCCAATATGTCATCTAGTTGGTTGTCTCTTTCCCACAGAAGGGCCCCATTCCCATCACTCACTGTGTGTTGATGCCGGTCCCCAAGAACTGCTGGGCTCCCCGACCTCTGACCTCAGTGCGGCTGCAGCACGAATTCACGGTGCCTCTGGGTGGGTCATGTGCAGGGAAGGTTCCCGGCGAGCCACAGACAGGGCTGTTCAGCTCCATGCTCCAGCCTTGGCTTCAGCGCCGGTTCAGTTGCTCAAGTGGATATCGGGCACGAATTCAGGTGGCTCGGCGAGAGCACAGTGCTTACTGATCTTAGCTTCTCTAATGGTAGCCCTGGGACCTCGTATTCGAGCAGTCTCTTTCCCTTCATTTTCTTTCTGGGTTGAGAGAGTCCATCTCACTCTGTTTGGATCTCTCCAGGGTGCTCTATTCTGGCATTTGAGCTGTCTCTCTCAGAGAGGCTCCATATCCTGCTGCCTCTAGATCCGCCATCTTTGAAAACCCCCTGCCATCGGCATTCTTTACCTGTGCTCTTGACCTACTCAATCCCTGCCCAAGGAAAGGCTCTGAGAGCCTCCTGTAACCCAGGGATGTGAGTGTGGCTTTCATTTCTGGGACACTGAGCATCACTTTATTAAGGAATATGAGGAAATTTTAGAAACATACCTTCTCCACTTTTCAAAACATGCTCTTAAGGCCAGGGCAGATGTTGTTTTAATTAAAACACATACAATTGCAATTAGTATTTTAAGAAGAAGTCTGATTTCCAGACAAGGTGATTTATCAGAGCACTTACTGCTGGCTCATTTTAATAATTAGACTTCAGAAGTCACATTCTAGCAGAAAGAAAACTCTGTACTTTGGCCAAAATGTTGTGTCTTCAGATTAGGTACCAATGTTAGAGCCCTCATCTCCTAACCCCCAGAACCTGATCTCCTGAATGTTGCCCTCCTTGCAGTAAGACTATGGGTTCTTTGCCAATTAACTCTGGACACCTATTGGGGAATTTTAGTGGCTGGGTCTGGCAGATAAGAATTCCTTGGAAGGGGAGTTGTAAATACATCAAAAGGCCAACAACTATTTTATTAAATAAGACTTTAATGATTCATCCCTTGGAAATCCTCTATGTGGAGAAAAGGCAAAATTGAGAAATTTCCAACTGATTCAAATTCAGATCCTCAACTTAAATTAGGCCTCAAAAGAGATAGATAGATTAGATAGATAGAAAGATAGATGGATGGATTGAGACAGAGGGAGAGAGGAAGAGAGGAGAAAGATGGAGGAGATGCATCCAACTTTATTTTGACTAGTTAGGTATTTATTCCATGCCCAGCCAAATAATTTTGGCAAAAAGCTTTAGAGAAGATGATGAATGAGAAATGAAATGGCTCCCATCAAATACCCTAACCAAATCTTGAAACGCTAAGTATAGAAAAGAGAATTTTTAACAGGATGATGTTTTCGCTGGATAATGTTTTTAAATTGGATTCCCTTCAAAGTAGGGTTTGCCATCTTCCTCCCAACAAGATGCACAGAGGAGCAGCAGCTGGCGGGAAGGGCACAACAAGCTGCCCAGAGAGGGGCTGGGGCCCTGGGAGGAGCTGAAAGTTTGGAGATGCAGCCCCAGCAGTGGGCTGGGTCCCTGGCGGGCAGGCAAGGGCGCTGGTCCATAAAATGGCACGAGCAGCAAAATCAGATTTTGCTCCTGAACCCAATGTGTCAAGAAAATAAATTCTGTTCTGTTCCTCATGCCAGACATGGGTGAATAGGACATTTAGAAAGAAGAAAAGAAAGTCAAACAAGCAAGTAATTCCCAGCACCAACACTTTGAAATAACCTAAATGTGTTTTCAAGAAACAGAGTTGAAACTCAGAGATTTTTTTTTCTCTTATACCCTAGAAAATTCATGAAGGTTTATTGTCTGTAGGAAAGCCATAGGTATTTCTCTAATTTAAAGTAAAGTTTTCCTGTTCAGTTGTGTGCTTCATAATATGTTTGTGTGAGGCCAGGTAACACGAGTGACTTTGAAGAGTGGAATGATTTTTTAAAAAATGATTTGTCTAAGCGCATGCCTGGCAAATGCGAGGCCATGAGTTCAATCCCCAGCACCAAAAAAAAAAAAAAAAAAAAAAACCAGATTTGTCTGCTGACATGCACAGTGTCCTTTGCCTGCCAGATTGTGCCACCTTGGTCATTTGATGTAGGCAGTGGGACTTGGTACAGTGCAGAGTGGGCTGATGCAGACGTACACTATTACGCACTGTGTGGGTTTCATTTCATCATCAATGCTGTGATCTCAATGTTAGAGATTATTCAATGTGCAAGATAGATCAAAAGATATAAATACCCCATCGTCCTCACCTTGAGACAAGAACAATTTAATTTACTTGTCAGAAGGCTATAGCCATGAAATAGAAAGTAGTGGTATTAAATTTTTAATTGACTCTTGAGTCCGTAGACTAATACCTCTCATGTCTCTGTGAGTCAGGTCCATCTTAACCTTATTAACTCTGGAAATGTTAGAAACTCAATAGCTGTCACTTCCTGTCATCATCGGTTGTACTTTCCAAACCCTACTTTTTTGTTCACCGCCATTTTCCCAGCAACGGAGGAATCAAGACCTTGAATTGTTTTCTCCCTGGTCTTTATTCCCATGTGGTAAATCTTTCAGGACACCTATTTGAAGCTTTCTCTTTTCTGTGCTTATCCCTGTGTGTCCCAGCCCACAGGAAGTGGAACCTGGGGCAGCACTGGCATCCACCCTGGCATCTGCCCAAGCCCCTGCTCTTCAGCCCCTTCGCTTTCCTATGCTCCCTCTCCCGAGTCATCATTGTCATGCTGACCCTTGTGAAGGGCTTCACTGAGGGGACATTCAGTAGCCAGTGACATTAGTGAAAATTAATCCTGATGTTGAACTTTATTCAGTAGAGTAATTTTTCCTGAAGAGCCTCTGTACTTCATAGTGCAGTCCGCACGTCTTTCTTCCTCTCTTCCGTCTCTGAGGATCTGGGCTCCTCGGGACACACACTGTGTCTTCCTCTTCTGCTGCTATAGCACCTAGCACGGGGCTGTTCTGGCATCCAGGAGACACTTAGGAAGTATTATTGGAAGACAGAAAAAGTTCAAGTCATAATATTATATCACAAACCAGGCTTTAATTGCCATATACAGACTTTTCTAATTATTTTAAATCATTTCACAGTTACACCCTATAGCACAGATTTTCTTATATTTGAGATCTACCTGCCCTCACCCTTCTTCTTTTCTGGAACTTACCATCACCTCACCCCTAAAGAAAGAGCTACCGACCCACTTTTAGTTATGCAAGCCAAAGCAGACCAAAAGTACTTAGTGAAGGATGTGATTTTTAACCTTCAATATCTGGGCTTACCAGAAGCCATCCCCAGAGAGGCTCATACATGGACATTTATTTTAATGTGCCCTCTGGGATTCTAAAATTTTCCAGCTTGAGAATTACTGATTTAGAGTCTGGAAAATATTTCCTAGATTTAAAAAAACAACCTGCGTATCTCCTAGAAAACTATCTCTTTCCAATTTTAATTTGATGATTCAAGTTTAAGTTTAAACATCTTTCTCTGAGCTATTCCAATTCTTTGGTCAGAAAACATAGCACTTTTTCTCCAGAAATTGCACTGACCCAAACTTCCCCCGTATATTACTGTATGTAGTGGATAGATACTCCTAAGTGAATAGTTGATTTCAGCTAACATTGCCACTGATGACACTATCACCCATAGTCAAAACAAAGTGTAATTTTTGCATATATCTGCATACACAGATTATATATATTTTGAATATATATTTAATAGTCTATATTATAATAATATAAAATAGGACTATCTAGTGGTTATTAGTCACATGTTTTCACACGTGATCTTTCATAGCATTTGCTTGCAAGAATATATCAGGGACCTCTTCAGTTTAGCAAAGGATTCTAACCTCATCTTCCTGGTTAACAGAACCTGCCGTTGTTACTTTTCTCTCGTTCCTGGGACAAAATACCCAACACCCCAGATGAAAGAAGGAAAGGTTTATTTTGCTCACTGTTTGTAGAGGTTTCAGTTCATAATCAGCTGGCTCCAAGGCAGGGTTGCATGGAACTGGGCCAACACCTCAAGGCAGCAGCCAGCAAAAGCAGCCAGATCAAAAGGTGGAGAAATCAAGCCTCTTTTCCTCCCTTATGTTATACACAGGCCATGCCCCACATGGGGGCGGGTGGGAGTAGCACTCACAAAATCTCCTTGCCCTCCTCTTGCACAGGCTCAGAATGTTTACAAAGTAAGGCTCCTGTCTCCCTGCTGAGTCTCTCAATTAAACTTCCAAATTCCTCAAGTTGACACAGTGTGTCAACCATAACAACCCTTTCTATTCAAAGACCACTTTAATCAAGAAGCCCTCGCCCAGCACATTAAACTCCAGTGTGGCACTGACCTCAGTGTGCAGAGAGGGGAGCCCTCTGGGCTGTTCTGATGGCGAGGACTCCAGGCGCACAAGCTCCTCCCACTCAGCCTGCAGAGCTGGGTGCTGCCGTCCTCCCCGTCTCCCCCCAAGCTCCTGCCTCAACTACTCCGCGGAGCAGGAAAGACTCACGCCCCTAGCAGGTCCCAGCTATCCCTCCGGCACTCCAATCCATTGACTCTTTGAGGTCTGTCATTCCTTAGGTGTGGTTAGAAGGGAAGGGTCAGTCTTGGTGTCCCAGTATGCAAGCAAAGAAGAATAAAAACGAGCAAAGTAGCACGTAGCATATGAATACTTCAAGGCACAAGCCCGCCTTCACCCGCTCCATCTGTCCGTTACATTCCCGTGAGCTACAGTATTCTCTAGGATCAAAGCCACCTTTCACTTCCCCAGTACCGCTGTCCCCAGCCTCGTCAGGGAATTGGTTCCTGAGCCCCACATGATACCGAAACCCATAGGTGTTCAAGTTGCTTGCGTGAAACAGCATCGTCTGTATGTAACCTGTTGCTTCCTCCCATGGACTTCAGTCCCCTCTAGATGGCCGGTGATACCTAACACTACATAAGTGCTATGCAGGTGGCTGCTTTCAGGACTGCCTTGCAGGGAATGGTTTTATTTGTTCAGTTCTGATGCAATTTTTGTCAACATTTTCAGTCCGTTACTGAACCTGCAGGTGTGGCAGCTGGGAATGCAGGTGGCGGACTGTTCAGCATTCTTTGCCGCTGCCTTAACCCTACACTGGTGTGATTCGGGAAACGTCTTTTGTTTGGGGCATGGAGGAGATGCCACAGTGTGTGCTCTGAGTTGCTTTTGCATCTTCCAGGCAGGATTTTGCACCTTGTCCCCCTCTCAATCCCTGAGGGCACCAGCCCTCTGCAGGGTGCCTCTGGAATTTGGTGCGGTGGCCGCCTCAGTCACAGAGAGAGGCTGGTGGGTCCCTTTGGAGCTCAAATTTTTCGCCTTGCTATTTTGGCGGACTGCTCGCCTACTAAACTAGGGGATGGCGGACAGTGGAAAACCCTGAGAAGTAACTCAGTTGTCAGCACTGAACACTCCTCGGTTGACCTAATACTGCCCAACCAGTATTACCTGTCACTTTCTTCTGCGACAGCCCACTTACCTCAAAGAGCAATATTGGAATTATGTTTCTTTCTCGAAGTCTCACTACTGCTCAGGCTCAGGTAGATAAAAAGGATAGAGTAGGTAATAAATATTGGCAAGGATGTTTGTTGAATGAAGAAAAAAAAGAATAATTGTTTCTAAAGCATCTTCATGGGGGAAATAAGGAATAAGGGAATTATTCAGTTATCTTCTCATCAGGTAAAAGTCTAGAATTAGTTAAAAAGAAAACAAAACAAAACATTTAAATGCCAAAGCAGAGGGACTCCTCTGGATCAGTATTTTCAGTTGCAGGCACGTGAGGACTGTGGCCCTCTGGACGGGTGGTGATGATCTCTGAGAAACAGTTGCAAAGGATGGATGCTGAGCATTCAGTAATTAAGCCCAATTAGCGGCAGAGCTCATCATCCTAAGTGGGTAACCGACCTCCTACGCATCAGCACGGCTTATCCGTGGTAATTATGCACAGGCGGGAAGGGACAGAGCAGTCAGGCTTTATTTTCTTCCCATTTTGGCTTAAGGATGCACTTCCAGCTTTTTCCAGCTTTTCCCTGCTTTTTCGGTCTCCCAGGTGGCTCCAAAGGCCACCCCAGGCCCCACGGGATCCGGGCAGAGAAGGAGAGGAGGATGTGGAGGAGTCTGGAGGGAAGGGAAGCTTCAGAGGGCAGCCTGCAGCCAAGAGGTAGTGACAGTGACAGCCGCAGCCACTCCTCCTGCTGGTTAACCCAGAACACAGGCCACAGCGGTTACTGCGACTTCACCATGTGTCCCCCTCTGTATTCTGTCGCACTCTCAGGGCTAAATACTACGGCTCTGTTTTGTTCTAGTATGACAGAGATGCGTGGTTTCAGGTCACACAGGCAGCAGAGCCAGAGGGACCAGGCTTGGGGCGGGGGCTCAGACAGTCGTGGGTCAGCGTGGCCTCAACTGTGGGGCAGGTGGGATGTACACATCTGAGAAGGCTGGTGAATTCTGTCTCTTCCCATCTGTCCACTGTGCCCACATTCTCACTCCTTCCCTATGGGTGAGAAGTTCCCAACCACTGGTTTGTTCCAAAATCTGCGGGTTTGGGGCTTTCCACAGTTGACATCTGCTATCTGGTCTCTACCCAGTTACCCAGTGATAAGATTATAGTCTCTGCTCCATTTCTTTCTAAATTCAAAGGCAGGCAAGAGTTCTTATTTCAAACACAGAAAAGAGGGCTCAAGTAGGTGCTCAAGTTGGTGGTCCTAGCGGGGTCCTAGCTTGGAGAAGGGAAAGAGAATGAAAGGGTTGTGAGCAGGCCACCTCGCCAACCCCAGGAGGACTGCATTTTCCTTCATCTCCTGAAGCCCTCTTTGCCTACATTCTTCAATTCTGGAGTCACAGTATTCTGCCTCTGGTGTTCTCCTGGTCCTGTGCCCTCTCCTGGCCATCTCCACAGGAGAAAGTCCCATATTCTTATCCAGGATTCCGTGTGGCTCCCCTGGAAGGCTGGAAAGGGTCTGTTCCAGTTTGCTGATCGTGAATCCTTGCCAGACTCACCGAGAAAAAGGGTGTGCCATTACTTTTGCTTCTTAACTTTCTAAGACTTTTGCCTAGCTCTTTACCACCTCCCCCATACAAATAATATATTCCAAGAATGTATTTCCATGTGGCATTTTAAAAATAAAATTGACAGGCCACCCTTTTCAAATACATTGAAGAAATTTAAATGGTTCAGTGTCCCCCATCATCCTTTTTAATAATATGTGAGCAAATTCTTCATTACATTAGAAATTCCATATCATTCCTTTTGCTCCTTGAACATGTGACCTTTTGTCAAATTTTACAGATTAATGCTTGATAGTCTCTTATTGATCATTCTCTGTGCAAACAAAAAAATTTTACAAATTAAAATGTAATTTTAATACAGTATCAGGCTGTATATTAAAATTTTCTTATGGATTAAGTTATTGCTATAGTTATTAGCAGAAGACAATTAATCAACATAACATGTGTATCATAAATCTTGATTAAAATGATTAACTGTAAAAAGTGAATTATATTGGAAATGCATTCCTTAGATAGATGAGCCCTCTTTCCCCAATCAATTTATATATTCAAAAATGAGTATTATTTATTGCTTGGGTAAGCAGAGTTCTGTATTTTTCTGTTCTCATTTTTGTTTGGCTTCATTTTTATGGATTTAAATGCTGAGAAACATTTGCATATCTAAGATGAAGGGCTTAAAGATCTTTCCTTAATAATACCATTTGATTCTTTGAACTTCTTGTGCATTGAATTTAAAATATCTCCTTGGGATCCATTATCAGAAGTTTCTTTTCATTATCCCTTAACTGATAACTTGATTTAGTTCCCCTTTGATTTTGTCAAAGGTAAAAGATTGGGGAAAAAAGATGAATCATCCATTGCTAGAATTCTTTGCTTTGCAAGCCAGAGCGTTACATGGTACTCTGGCTTCATGTCGAGCCATTCCAGAGCGGGGAGAGAACTGACTTGGTTGTATAAATCAAGAATAAGGAAACTGAAAGAGCAGGCAGGCACGTGCCCAAGCAGAGGGGCCCCTCTGGAACAGTGCGTAGGGAAGCCGAGAGTCCGGAATGGGTTTCCTAAACCCTCAAGCTCTGTGCGCCCTTGGAAGGCTTCCTGAGGGCCCTAGTGCACACAGACTTCCTTTGGAGATCACCTCCCGGCATAGCCTGACCTTGGCAGAGCCACAGCTGTGACCTTGAGGCCGTGCCACAGAGCCAAAGGTTGGCTTTGGAAAACTGCTTCTGCCTTGCATGGGGCTGGTCGCCGCTTTCAAGCTGCAGCTCCCCAAGGGAACTTGACACCAAGAGAAGCAGCCAACTGCACGGAGCAAAACAGCAGGCAAGATTTAAGGTTTACATTGGAAGCTAATTAGGACCGCAGTACAAATTTTATGCTAGATCATAATTTCTTATCTACATATAGAGCATCATTATTAGGACAGTGCGTGCAGTATTTAGAACTTCCCGGGGACTAATTAAACATAAAGAAGTCCAACTTTCAGACTGCAAGTGCTACAATTTAGCTGTCAGAACACAGAAGTCTAATGTGATTGTTTAATTCAGTTGCCAAGATTCTGTATAAGAAAATTATTTCAAAGGTTTAGCATCATTTTCTCCTCGTCGGTTGGTGTCCAGAATACGGAATTTCTTTATTTCCTTATTCATTCGTTCATGTTCCTCATTCATTCATTCATTTGACCAGTATTTATTGAGCATTTACTATGTGTGAGCTACAGATTAGCATCAAGTTTGTTTCATAGAGCTGGTGGGCTAGCGGTGAAAACCGTTTCAAAAGCGAGCAAACGGTGTTTACTTTCTGCTTTGGATGTGAGTGAACGCGGTGAGGGAAAGGCATTGCAGAGTAGCAAGAGGGAAGAAAGCAAGGGTGGTCAGGAAAAGACTCTATGAGAAAGAGAATCCCGAGCAGGAAGCAGAGGAGGTCTTTAAGTCACCTCAGGGCTGGCTTTTGGTGGAGCAGCAGCCATCAGGGCAAAACCCGGGTGCAGAATGGGTGTGGCCTGCAGCAAAAACAGGCGGAGGTCAGGGTTGATAGAACTCATGGATGAGTAGGGGAAAGTCAGAGGCCCTGATTCGAGGAGAAGGAGCCCTTTAAGCCCTAGGAAGGAATTTGTACCCCACCCCCTGGAGTTTGTCTAGAGAGAACATGGTCGGATTTATATTCACACCTTCTCTGGCCACCAGCTGGATGCTAGAAAAGAGATAAAAAGGGAGGAAATCACAGTGTCCTGGAACAGGACTGTAGCAAAAGAGATGAGAAAAAAATTTTGAAGTTGAGTCCAGCAGAATATGGTGAGGGATGGAGAGGGAAATGCTGTAGGTAGGAAAAAGACAGAGGAGAGGAGAGATTGAGAAAAGTATAATTTGGGACTAGAAGTCTGAAATGTGTGTTAGCTATGCACGGGGAGACACGGGAAAGCTGAAAATATTATTAGTTCAGAACTCGGGACTGAGATATTCATCTGTGTTGTCAGTGCAGTAAAAAAGATGTTGAAGTCATGGTCCAATTATGTTAATTCTCTAAACACAGCAACATCTACAGGAAGCCTCATCTTAAAAAAATGTCCAGTCACAGGTGGACAGGCATTCTGCGGCTCGTTAGCCAAAGACCAGTTTCTTGCCTAATTTTCTTCTTTTTCACTTTTGAATAAAAAAAGAGATAATGTTTCTTTGTCAAAAGATCTGAGACCACATATGGTCACATAATTTTAGGACAACCTGCAGGTCATAGTGTGAAGTACTGTGAAGTCTGTCTCGCTTGTTTAAGTACAAGGCTTAAATATGGGCCTATGTCTAAGCTACAGGTGAGACCTCCTGGCTTCTGTTTCACCCTGGGAAAAACCAGTGCAGAGGGGGTCAGGTGAGACTGCTGAGAGGTCCGGGTTGCTATCCAGTGGCCTGGACCTCTCGGTGGCTATTATTTGCCTTAGTTTTATTTCCTTAGGCTCATTCTGGATGGTCACACTTTAGTACTGTAATTTCAATCTATCTAGTAATTTCTGTGCGTGTGTAGTCATCCCTCAGTGTAGCACGTTGGGGACCTCATGAGTCCCTGTGAACAGGACGACACATCTAGTCATTCTGTCTCATTCAGTTTTCCTCGTGGCAGAATTATTTTAGAGGTCCATCTGTGAAGTGCCCAGTTATTTATCTGTGACGTGTATTATAATGAAAATAAATGGAAAGGCCTCCTTGCTGGTACCTTTTTCACTGCAGCGGAGGCAGCTGCCCCACCTCTACACCACCCAGACAAATACTCTGGCTGGGAATTTATCTTCCATTTTTCAGCTGTTTGTAGATCCTGGCAGGAGTCTTTGTCAAACATTTAGAAGTGAAAATAGCCTGTGGTGAGGAAAATGCTTTAAGGCATATAATCTAATTGCTAGGGAGCCATTGGGGCTGCCTTGTAGCCAAGCTCACCTTATTCTCTAAGTAGAGAATTCTTTTTCCATTCTATGCAATGAGAGAGAGACAGAGACAGAGACAGAGAGACAGAGATTTCTGTGATCCTTTTTCTTCTAAATTCAATCCTTTCCCCCAATTCATTTGAATTTTAGTTCGGTGAATGATTGTCTTAATCTTATACATTTCTTTGTATACCACAGGAGTTTTTATGAGGAACATGATTTTTGTCCCAAGCTATGTTTAGAGATTTATATGACTCACACAGATTGGAAAATCATTCTTTCTTCAAATCAAGGCTCTGCCTTCAAATTCCCAATAGCTTCTTTTTTTTTTACATTTGTTTGCTTATAGCTGACACCCAGCTTTTAAGTATTAATGTTCTGTTCAACTCGCCTTATTAAGCAAATCAGTGCACCACCTTCAAATGAACTGCTTCCTCTCATCCCAAGGGGGCTGCTCCATGATTTGGCAGGCTGAATGTCAGTCCTGGACAGTTGCCCTGTACTTAGGGTCATGTTATGGACAAAGGGTGCAGACCAGTGGACATCACTTTGCAGTGTGGAGCAACAGGCAGTCGTGGTCATACATGGAGAGATGTCACGGCAGTGTCACACAAGGCAGGATGTCACACAGAGATGAAGGGAAAGATATGCAGCGTGTGATCCCCTCCACCAGTATTTAGCATGAGTCCTGTATCCCAGAGCACTTACGTCTTGCTCCCTGACAGAGGCTCCGAGCTTCAAGGGCTTTTCAGGTAGTTTTGATGCACGGCGCCAGCTAAGCACGATGTGTTTACCTGGTAGTGTCTGAGCACTTGATAGATCAGCCTCTTAGGAAGGAGGCTGCTGGCTCACACACATGGAGCTACTGCTTTCTGAGCTCTAAGGTTTCAAGACCCTGAAAAGAAACCCAGGCCAAGTGCAATTAAGGTTGTGCACTGCACCCATGCATTTAAAATATATGACTGATTTGAAGGGGCAACTTTATCATGAGTTTGAAATGTTATATGAATCATATGAAGCACTATTATGCACTAAGCAGAAATAAGACTAAAAATGCTTCTCAGCTTCATTTAAATTGATCTATGCTACATCTTGTTGTCCGGTATACTTCAGTAGTAATCCAAGCGCAGTCAGTGAACATTAACTGAGTGATTACTATATTCAAGGCATCCTGCTAAGTGCTGTGATTCACTACTGGTCATTTGCTTAGATTCTCAGTTTAAAAGAAGATTCACCAATAATATCAAAATGTGAAGGATTTATTCTCAGGAGTGAAAGCCACCGTTCACGTATCTCACCTTGATCTCAGCATGCTCCCAGCGAAGGCCTGCTGGTGATGGGAGCATCCCCACTACTTCCACGGGCCAGGCTCGCAGTGGGCTGCAGTTACACACGAGAGCCAGATGGAACCCCGTGTTTGCGGGTGACTGAATCACAGTCTCATCCCTGGGACTCAGTACTCAGCACCTCCAACTTAAGTGAGGAGAGGTTTATTCGGAGCACAGTTTTTAGAGGACTCAGTCCAGTTGGCTCCAAAGCAGAAAAGGCACAGTGGAAGTGTTTCAACCCATGGTACCAAGAAGCAGAGAAGGGAGGAACTGGGGACAAGAATCTACCCTTCCAGGTCACCCCTCCGACTGGGCCTCACCTCCCAACAGCACCTTCAGCTATGCATCATCTGTAGTTTAATCTACAGATGACTTTAGCAGCCCCAGGATCCAGTCACCTTCCAAAAGCCACACCTCTGGACACTCTGGCTCCAAGCCATAATAGTGCATGAGAATCCACGCCACCAAGGGTGCTGTGGCCAGGACAGCCAACCTCCCTCCAAGCAGAAGCCACCGAGGTGCTGCAAGTAGATCCCAGCCCCTCCTTAGCACTCACAGATGTGCACTGGGGGCCAGTCCTTTCTGGTCACGTGGCTCTGGGGTCCCTAACGTGCCTCCATCACCATCCACAGTGTTCTCAGGCGGAGGCTGATAGCCACCCAGTGCCTCTATCTCATGCTCCTCCCTTTCTAGTTTTCTCTCCCTGAAGCAAAAACCACCACTTAGCATAGTACTGAGAATCCCAGCTCTCTTCTGCAACAACTTGGCAGTAGCTGCTCTGAGCAGCTCAAGCCTGGGACACCCAGCTGCAGACATCAGACTGTTAGGAGTAAAACTTTTCCTCGACCAACTCAGGTCCTAACAATGACAGGAAGACAGGTTATAAATTAATTGACAGCACATAGATTATCAAGAGAAAAGACAAGACTTGCTCACATGCACAGAGTAAGCTCAGGAACACGCAGCCCACTGAAGAGCCAGAGGCAGTGGTTTGTAGATCAGCTTCCTAGAAAGGGCTGGGGGGTGGACGAAATGGAGGTATGGCAGCTTTTGATAAAGTTGTTTTTATACAAGTGTCAGTCTAAGGATCAGTCTCCTTCCCAAGGAAGCTCCCCAGAGAGGATTTATGGCAAGTTTATTTGCAGAAAGTTCTGCCTTCTTTCAATAAGGGAGGCTCGGAAAAGGCTTCTTCTCTGCATTGAATCCTTATGCCATTCTGGTGGGGCCTTTGAGGATCCCAGAAAAACGGTTTAGGTAGCCCTGGCCTATGTTCTGAGGCCTAACTTCTCAGAGCTTTGCACTTGTTTTGTTCCTTATTCAAGCATCTGGTGCAGAAAATTAGCCAGACATCAAGGCAGTGTGCACACGGCAGGGGGAAGATAGGATCCTTCCTCTGCAGAGACTCAGCCAGGCACATCGAGGCCATGTGTCACTCTCAGAAAGCACACTGGGACCCCAAATCTAACGCTTCACACTGGAGTGTGTGAAAACTAACAGATCAGGATCACAAGTGGCTATGAGAGGGGAAATGCAACTTCCCTTCCTGTAAACACAGGCAGCGAACTAAGTAGCATCAGTTAGTTGGGACTCAAAGCTCTTTGTCAGAATATCATTATAATTTAGATAAACAGGTGATGCTCTCCAAAAGACCCTAAGCCATTTAGAAAATGTTAAATTAAGGTTATTCTATCACAGCTTCCAGCTTTTACAGAAAAAAATGCTCTAAACCAGCAGTGACAAACCTATTGGCACACGTGCCACAGTGGGCATGCGAAGCCCGCTCTGCTGTCACACTAGCGAAGTTCAGCACCACCACCCCAGTCAGGCGTTCAGGTTTCATTGCTGCCTTGGCACTTTGTAGTGAGTAAGTGGGTCCGCGGCTGCAGTTTGGGCACTTGATCTCTAAAAGGTTCACCATCACTGCTCTGAACTGTTCGCTACAGCAGTGCCAGGCAAAATAAATAAGCCCTGTCTTCCAAGAGAGGTGGGGAACTCATGGGCACAAGCTGAGAGGAGGGGACAGGAGAGGTGAGCCTCGTGAACATGAAGGACAGGCTGGAGTTCGCAGGGACCTCTGATGAAGGTCACAAGGAAGAATGACAGGGAATGTGCTTCTGTTAGAAGTGCTGATGTTCCTAATTTCAAGGTGTGATCACAATATACAGTAAATGTTTAAATATTTTAAAAATTCCTACTGTAAAAGACACATTGCCATTAATCCCTCTCTAAATATTTTCTTAGAACACACTTATTCCCTCACTCTTGCCACTTTCTGCAGCAGTTCTGGAAGTCCTCTTTCATGAGTGTCATTACAAGTTGTGACATAAAACACAATGAATGTTGCTGCTGAGTTCCACACAGTGGAAAGGCATGCTCGGGAAAACACTATGGCGTGTCCTCATCCATCTGATTCATCTTATTATTAGGTCTGGCTCTACTCAAAAATCAATATGACCATAGCAGGTAAATTATTTGAATCAATTCAGGACATTGAGGCAGCCACCATGGCGCAACTAAAGAAGCCATATTTTTTTTATTACACCTCGTAGCTTCCATTTCTGGCTCAGTGTTGGGCATTGTACGTTGTGTAGCTTGAGTCCCTGGACAAGCTACTTATTTTTCCAGTGTCTTTATTTATTCTTAGTTAAAAGAGAGAGGAGAGGACAGTGATGTTGATTTCTTAAGACTGCTATGAGAAATCAATGATGGCATGCTTAGAACAGCACTTGGGTTCCTGGCAGGCTTGAATCCATTCCCCACTGGCCCCCAGTGACAGTGGCAGCGACGCTAGGACAAGGCTCACCTCAGGTCCCTTGGTGGCTCTAGGTACCTGGCAGGCCTCGGGGAAAGACTCCTCAGCCCTCCTGCTTTGTAAGAAAGAGATTTAAAAACTCTCAGTATTTTTAGTTCTCTCCAGCCTATTATGATAAAGCCTTTTCTCTGAAGCACATTTTTATAAGGAATTTCACTGCAGGCACAAATCTTTTTCTATGCCGTGGCTTAACTGTTGCCAAGGAAGGAAATGCTCTCCCCTCACCTAGGTTATATATTTGGGCATCACATCTCTGTCCTTCCAAGAAACCCACTGGTCAGCACTGGAATCCTGAAGGCAAGGGCTGGCAATGGGGAACAAGCTGCGGTGAGACAGTAGCCAGGGCCAGAGTACCTGGACTCACATCTCCTGCTCATATGCAGAGTTTGATAAGACCAGAGAGTCAGTTTGCTATTCCTTCAATTTAAGAGGGGGGAAACTGCCAAGAACTCTTAAGTTTTCATTACTCACACAAGCTCACCTAAGTGAATTCAAAAGCATGAATGCAAAGTAGAAGATCAGATACATTTCCCCACCCTCTGTGGAGTGCATCTTTTGGGAGAAGGGTATCACCTCTGATATGCTGTCGAATCAGCACCACCCAAATGGTGCCTATCAGAATGGTCATCCCTGGTGAACCATGAAGAATCTCAGGTACAAAGCGTGTTTCTAGGCAAATCCTTGGAGACGAGGAGTTTTGGGGCAGATTTGAGTGTGTTATTGGATGTATGTGAATTCCTCCTTTGGAATTGAACGTGCTTTATACCAAAAAGTGCAAGCTCTTCCGACAGACACTGAAATCCATCTATCACATTCTCAGTGCTACTTAAGCTTTTTGTTTCCTCTTGAACTTCTCTGATCAACTTACCTCCACTTGCAAAAACATCAAAGCTTGGGAGGAAAAAAGAGAGAGAAACACTTCTTTAGTTTGTTCCTGCTAAGACCAAACTGATTAGTCATCTGAAATTCACTTGGCCTCGTAGTAAGCTTGTATCATGTCATGGCGACCATCCATTTCTTATTCTGATTCCTCTTTGAAACTTAAAGTAAATTGCCTACTTTAGATTGTATCTTTAGGAGACTCCAATGCACTTTACAGCTCAATTAGTCATGCCCTATTTGAATCTAGTTTTAATTGTACATAAAGAGATAAATCAACTCAGAATAGAAGTATTATGGGGAGAAAGAAAAAAACTAATGTCTTATTCATGAAAATATACAAACTGGGTATGTTACCTAGTAAATGTATAAGTTAATAATGCAGTGCCAGCACAAAAAGCTAGCTGCCTCACCTTCTTATCTGAATTCCTAGGGAAGGGAAAAATGATCCTCAGTGGTGCAAAAGCTGACCCCTAAATATCTTCAACACAACTTGTTGCTAAATCACAATGGAACTTAATGCCTAGTGCTTGGGGGAGCTCAGGCAGTGCCGTGGAAGGATAAAGGATAGTCTCATGTTGAGAATCTGAAGCCATGGTTACAAGGCAGGTCTCTCATGCTAGAACTTACCACATTCAGTATTGGTAGAAACAAGAATTCAGAATCTTAGGCTACAAACCATTCTTTGAGAATTCCCATCAAAAGGCCCATAGATCTTTCCACAAGTTTCCATAATGAACAGCCAGATTATTTACTTGGGCAAGAATCTCTTGGAATAGAAACTGATGCTAATGAAGATAACTAAGTGATGTTCATGAAGACAGTCAGACACGTATGCAGATACACTGACCCAGCTGTGTGTGTGGACAATGAGGAAGAGATTTGGGAGGCACAGTTTTAGTTCTCTGTGGACTGAGAAGATGCATGTGTCTTGAAAATCATTTCTTGTCATGGTGGATAGGGGCCCGAGGATAGGAAAGGGACATAGCAGCACAGCTAACACACCTAAAATTGATCACCTAAAATTTCTTTTCACTTAACAAGCATTTGGGGTCCAGTGTCTCCACTCCTGTTCCCCTACTTCATTATTCCCTAGAATCTCTGTTCTCAGGGAGTAAAGACTGAGCCCTGGCAGACACGAAACCTCACCCACACATTCACAGAAACTCGGGTTCTGGTGTGTGGAGAGCTCATGGAAGAAAACAGGGTGACAGAGCTGATCAAATGCACAGTTTAAATTATGAAAAAACAAAGTAACAGCTGAATATTTTCAAAATGTCATTTTACTTTTGAAGTTTATTCTCAGTTGCTTTGGATCCAGGGTCTACATGTCACTTGTATTTACCATTTAAAGAAACCCCATACCAACAACATATAATACTATCAATATGTATTTGTTAAATGAACAAGCAGTTGATATTCATCCTTTCAATTCATGGAGAACAGGGATGACAGGATCCATAGCAATAGTAGTAATAGTAGTAGTAGTAGTAGTAGTAGTAATAATAATAATAATAATCTGAAAATGGGAAGAATTACTCAAGACTGAATTCTCATAAAAATCATTTGTAATTCTAGTTTCCTGGTTATTAGAAGAACGTTGTCATGCTGTGCATGAACTCATTTATTAGTGTCTGATGTCTGTATTTTCCTACCCCTGTTCTTCTTCTAAGAGCTGTAACATGACCAAGACAAGATCCAAGAGCAAGGAGATTGAGCAATGGCTGACGATGTAGTCAAAGTTCTTGTCATGAATACTCAGGTTGTTGTCATGGTGTCCCAAATTTCAGTCAATCAGAGAGCCAGGTCATGATTCCATTTCTCACAGGCTCATGGCCCTGGGCCAGATTCCATGAAGCTAATTGCTTGTTTCCCACCCAAATTCTCCCCACTTTCAAGTGGGCCTTGTATCTCTCTGCTGATATGATCTACTCTGAAGAGCTACCCACTGGTGACCTGGCCATTGAATACTGTGCGCCATGATAGAGATGGCAGTGCTTTTCAATAAGAGGCCCCTCCGAGCCCCTCGAGAAGGACAGCACCTGCCCACCTAGACCATGTGCTTCAGAGTACATCCATGCTCCTGCTGGGACAGCAGGTGACGTGGAAATGAGCAAACACCAACCAGAGGAGGAAAGCAAATATTATTCCTGCTGAGCTTACTGTTGCAAAGAGAGTCAGTCACTGTCACTTGAATTTTGCCAGACACTCAAAGACATGGAAGTGTTTACTACTTCCATGGAACAGAAGAAAGGGAAGGTCTAGGATGAGCCCTGATTGGAGGCCGATGGCCCAGGGAGACCAAAGCAGATAAAGCAGGAGTAGAGTATCCTGTGTGTGGGGGTAGGAGTATATATCTGGTTTTCTCTGATTGGTCATAAATTGGAATTAGGGACAAAGATTAGATAAGCTCTTAGTTATTAATCAAGTCCTGGCCATTCCAAGCCAGTTATTAAACAGACACCCTCAATTATCACCAGAGACAGAATGCTAGCTTCACAGGAATAGTTATTCTCAAAGTGGCATCCTCAGCTGTTTACAGCTGTTTACAGCTGGTTCCCTGGTCAGCTTGCCACACTCTGTAGGTGCAACGTATGGTAAACAGAGAGAGATTATAGATCGCTGAGGTCATAGACCACGTGTGCTTTGCAAATCTATCTAAAAGGAAAGATTTTCAAATGGTTTAGATGGTGAGATGTTTTCTCTTTAAGTAAAAAGCACATTTTATGTGACCTTCACACACAACTACCATGGCACCCATTATTTACTGATCTTAACCATGCAACGAGGGGCAGGGTTGGGTGTTTGGAGAATGGATGAGACTCTCAGGAAGTCTTGCAGATAAGGGACAGGGACGCTTGCCAAGGAGGGACATGGTAATGAGGCCTCGGGGCGGGTAGCTCAAGGGCTTGCCAGCGTCTCGGGGAGGATGCCGGCATTCCCATGTGGCTGGAGCATCACCCCAGCCCATTGGACAAGCTTTCCATTTTCTTCAGTCAGGTTTGGGGTCAGTGCACTGTCTGTGCCTGTGCATGCTTAGACATTTTTCTCTGCATCCATGTTCCCACGGTTGCACTCTGTGTGTGCACTCTCTCGCTCTGTGAGAGAAAAATTTGATGAGCAATCTGTGCTGTGTCAATTGCACCCAACTGCATCCGCAGTGGGCCCCTCTAATCACACAGAAGCCTCCAGAAGCCCATGAGGCATAAAGTTGCTGGAGCTTCTGAGGTTACTGAGGCCACTGCGGGCGTAGTACAGTCCCGCCATCAGGAGGCTTCTGCACAGGGCATTCCCATTCCCACTCCCTAAGCATCCCTTCCTTGACTTTCAGTAGGTGATGAGCCCTTTCCCGTGGCCAGCAGTTACCTGGCCTTACCTCTTAACCTCTAGAGCAATCGCTTTCATCAGGAGCCCGTTAGTCCCCCTAGGAGATGGTGAAATGGGAGGGATGCTACTGACACCTAGTGGGTGGAGGCCAGAGATGCTGCTGGCCACCCTGCAGCATGCAGATCCTTCATCCCCAGGCTGAGGAACCCTGTGCCAGATCTTGTACTTGCGTGGACATCTCCTAAGAAGCTGTGGACACCTGGAAAATTCCATCTCTTCCCAGCATCAGTATTCCTTCTCGTCTTTTTAAATGCATATAGATATGTCCCTATATATCTGAAAACCCACTGAAAGCCACTGTGTAAGCCAGGCAGGTGACTTTAGCTGGGCACACTTCTGCAAGGATCCAAGACTGGCAGTACTTGGGTCACCATGGATACTCCGCCTCCCAGTAACCATGGAAACAGGGTGAGGTGAGCTGCTCCAGAATCGCAGGTGGGTGTGTTGCCCCTCATGGGGTAGATTGTACCATGGGAGAATACTCCAGAAACACTTCTGTCATTAACTGTCTCCTCAATATGATTTCTCTTACCACACAGACTCTTCTGGTTTCCCAGGCAACTAAATGTACTACCAAGGAATACAAGCATGCAAGATTTTTATGAGGAAATAAAGCAATATGACATTAAACTTAGGACTGACAGATATTTGGGATCATTTGAATCTCTAAAGGCAGCTACTATCTTTCAGGAAATGCTTACATTTCAGTCTTAGAAACTACTCTGAAAAGGCTGACCAGTGTTTGCAGTGGTGTGATTTGAGTGGGCTTCCAGTTGGTTTGTGCGTCGCTAAGTAGACGCAGACACCTGGCTGGTCCATCACTGGGGGCCACGTCTGGGGGACATCCGCTGTGATGCAGGAAGGTCAGGGAGTGTACGTGACACACATGTTCTTCACCTCAGGGATCACTGAGGTGAGCAGGTCCTCCTTGGAGAAGCTGCGTGAATTTGGGGTGGTGAAGGAGGCCACTGAAGAAGGCTTGGGAGAAGATCTAGGAAATCCTTCCTAGACACCGAGACCTCTGCATGAGCCTAGAGGAGTCAGAGGTAGTTGTGCGAAGGAGTGGATCATGTCGGAATCAGGAGCAGCAGGAGTCAAACCTTACAGCACCGGCTCCTATGGGATAGTCACGGCATTACTAGCAGACTCCCCTGGAGGAAGGAAGGCATCTTCAGCCAGGCTTCAGGGGTCCTGTGGGGCAGTCGCAGAGACTTGCTGCTTGCCTGGCCAGCAAGGGCAGCTGCCAATGCCATCAGCACAGTAGGGCATGCGGCCTTGTGCTCCACATTCTATTCTGCCAGGACTAAAACATGAAAGATTTCTGTTGACTCAGATATGTCTAGGCTGACTCCTCCGTAAGAACCAATGAGGTCTATGAATCTTCCGATGTTTTATTGACCTCTAATGAAGAAAAATTGCAGCATGAGTGCTGGTGGAGAGACAGACAGAGAGAGAGAGAGAGAGAGAGAGAGAGAAAGGCTAAAAATCCCTTGGTGAATAATTGTAAAGCCACAGCCCAGCGCAATGCCTTCTACGTAGAAAAAATATAGAACGCAGTTTCATCAACTGCATATGACTTGAGTTAGTCCCTGCGTTCCTCTAGAACCATGGCCCAGCCCCCTCCTGTGATTTTTCTTGAGTAGTGGAGGTGGCCCTGACCTTTCCCCCTACTTCACTGAAGCAGAGAACTGCTTGAGAGTGATCTTTCATTCCCAACGTAAAGACTCCATGTGCTCATGCATTTCCCTGAGAAAATCAGTTTCACAGAGGTATTGCTGACAGTGAAATCCATTTCATTAACTCTTCTGCAGTTCATGCGGGGACCAAGGGAAAGGAGCCCCTTCTGACAACATCCTAATTTTTTTTCCATTCCCAATAATGGTGGCAATTATCCCTATGGAAACATGCATGCTCCGTTGTGCTGTCGAGGACTTTCCAGAGAAACAGTCCTGAGCTTTGGTCCCATCCAGTCTGTGCTCAGTTACCTCCAGGGAACTGAAGCAGGTTCTCTTTGCAATGGACTGGGACGAAGCAGAGTCCAGCGGACAGTGGTGGCGACCTCAGCCACTGTGTGATGGGCTCAGCACCGTGATCTGTTTTGGAGTTATGCACATTTGCTTTTCTTCCTTTGTCTTAAGTACTCATCTGAAATGCTGGAGACCTGGAGGATGGAGATGTCATTCAAGAGATTTCAGAGGGGGCTGAATGCAGAATGACAAACTCCATGAAGTTACACATGATTGATGATAGGTGAATATTTGTCAAATAAAACAAAAGATGGTTCACTGCTACTTGAAGCTTCTCTTCCAAGTGGCTGCTTTAAACATGTGCCTCACCCCAAGGGTGGAGCAGAGCGTTAGTTTGCTAGGGGGGAGGTCATAACAAGGTGCCACTGAAGAATCATGCCCTCCCCCAAATGTCCATGCCCAGAACACGTGGCTGTGACCTTTCTAGGAAAAGAGTGTTTATGGATGTAATTCAGTTAGAGGCTTGAGATGAAATCATCCTGGATAACCCAGGCAGGCCCTCAACCCAAAGACAAATGCCCTTGTGAGACATGGAAGAGGAGACAGTACAGACACAAAGGAGAAGGCCATGTGACTCCAGAGACTGGAGAGAAGCAGTCTGAGCCAGGAAATTCCAGAAACCTCCAGAATCCAGCTGCAGGCAGGGAGGGACCCTTACCTAAAGCCTTTGGAGAGAGCAGGCCCTGTGCTACCTTGGTTTTGGACTTCGGGCCTCCTGACCAGCAAGAGAAAACATTCCTGAGAAAGGTGGCCTGTTCATGGTCGTTTGTTAAAACAGTCACAGAAAACCAACTCAGAAGCAATAAAAGCAGTGCCACTGCAGAGCCCTCCAGGGTCCGATGGCAGCCAGAGGGCATGGCCCTGAAGCACCATGTTCCTCTCTGAGTCCGCTCTGGCCAGTTTGTCCAGAAGCAGCAAAACCACCCTGTCTTAGCCACTTTCTGGCACCCACAGTTTGAGGACAGATTTACCTCGGTTCACAGTTTCAAAGCCTCAGTCCTGGTGTGATCACCAGCTCCAAGGCAGGCACAGCACGGCGCAGGAACACAGCACGGGCAACGCTGCACACGGTATGGAGACCAGAAAGCAGAGAGAGTTCACCCTTTGCTCGTTGCCCTCCCAGCTCCAGCACCTGTATTCAGGAGTATGCTCCCCTTTACTTGACCTTAGTAATTTATCTCAAGAGGGAAAACAGTTGCTGCGTGAACTCTGCTGGGCTAATGGAGTTGTGTCAGGCCAAACGGCGTCACTCACTCCTCAGACTTGCCAACGAGTGGGCCGCCTGCGCCTGCTTGCAAGGGTGCTTGAAGTTGATGATGGTTTGACAATAAGTTGGCCAAGGTTACTCTTTCTGGATGACAACGTGTAGGCCAAAAGTAGTTCTCTAATGCAAAGACCTCTGTTGCTTTTGCTGGCTGAGTGGTTTAGTTTGATTTGATGGTGTTGAGCGCAGCCACCCCATAATAGTAACTGAATGATCCGCAGCCCCAGGTATAGACTGTTGCCAGATATTGGCAGATCACTCTTTACCTCGCCACATCAGTCTGCGCCTAGAGCACGGGGCTTGACACAGCGCAGGTGCAGCGGAGGCAGTGCATGCCTGGTGTCTGCTTTAGAAGGGGTCACTGGTAAGAAATCGCTCTCCAAGCAAAGGGACCTGTGTCGCAGTGTAAGCTGGTTACAGTCAGAAAGCAGCCAAAAAAGGCGAGTTCCTTCAGGGCTGGGATGGTGCCGTTTCCCTGTTCAGTCTGCGAGAAGGCACGAGAAGGCACGGGGCCAGTGCCTACGTGCCAACATCCTCCCCAACACGTGGGAATGCCAGCCTGGCCGTCCTGCAAGGGCCCCTAGGGAGCGAGGCACACGCAGATCCCTAGCCTTTCCAAACTCTGACACTGTTTAGTTAAGCAAACTCTAATCCATAGAAACCATGAGTGTAATATCTTCCTGATTTAAAAAAAAAAATCTTCCATGCAATCTCTTCTGTTAGTTGTATCTTTCTCCTTTGCAACAAGTGAAATCCCACCACAATAAATAAATTGCCATGGGACCTTTTGATTCTCTTTTATTTCCTGGAATTTTGTGCTGTTAAATATTGCTTGTAATAAGTGGGTTGTCAGCTGGGTTCAAATTTAATACTTAGCCATTTTGATTGCAGGGGATTAATGGAAATAAACCTTGGTCCATTTTTGGTCTTCTAAATTCTTTTTTTTTTTTGCTTTTGTATCTGTTTGGTCACTTTATTTTTCATATTCACATCTTATCTTTTTTCTACCTACCTCATTCTGAGTAAGTAGTTCATATAATTAGAATATTTACTCATCTTTTTAGTTGTACAAACAAACACACTCTCTGAAGTTTTAGACTTATCAAATATAAATTCCATTAAGTTTTGGTTTCATACATGCAACAGAATCCTGCAATGTAAATGCTGATACTCTGGGTAAATTAATAATGTTAACAGTTTTATCCAAAATGTCTACTGTGGTTAATTAACAAAGAAGCAGGCAATATTATGTAGCCTAAGATACTTTTACAGTTCATAAGAGCACTGTTTTCACTAGGTAGGGAATTCAAGGAAATATCTACACATGAGCTAATTTTTATTAAAATAATTTGTCAGTATCTTTGGGCTCTAAAACTCTCTTGAATGACAATTTCTGTGTTCTGTAAAAACGCAAAAGATGCCAAATCTCTTTATCCAAAAAAAATTATTAAACCCATCAGGATAAATTAAACAAGCTTTAATCTAGACTTCAAATTGTATAAACTACTAATGTTAAAAATCAATCTCAAAATGAGGGCCTTTTAAAGGAAAGTTAGTATTACTTCGGTTGCAGAGGGCTGCTGTGAAGCCTCTGCTGGCTGCACTAGGTTATACCTAAGCAGAAAGACAGGGAACTTGCATGAGCTCAGGCCCCTGTCCTGTGACCAAGGGCCCGGTTGTGTAGGTCAGGCCCTGTGGACCATTCAGCTGGCCTCACACTGTGTCAGAATTAGAGTTGCCTATTGGAAACCAGTGCTTGGCTGGGCTATGCAGTTACCTGAACAAAACTCACCATCAGCAGTGAAAGTAAGTGGATTTAAAACAGTGAATTTCATCCATTTGAGAATCTCTACAGGGAGTTTTTTCCATGAACATCTCATGGGCAAAGCAGCAAGATGAAATTTTAAGCAAATGATGTCTCTTTCTTCTTGCTATGTCCCTAGTTTATGAAGTCACTGGCTAGCATGGATTCTTAGAGGAAAATCATACCGAGGCCAGTTCCAAGGCTCGTATAGAATGAAAGCTTATGGTAGGCAAGAAATGCAGCTGGTGCTCTGTACACAGAGTGGCCCCAATGTCTATTGGACTGGCCACTCCACAGACAGCTCAGTTAAGGATGGTAGAGATGCCTGCGCTACAGACAGCAGCCCCCTCTCCAAGGAGACTTGTTCCCATGATGGCTCCTCAAAGGAATCCCATTCATTATGCATGCCTTTAAAAAGAGCTGCAGGTGTCTTCAGCCAGGTGGAATTTATATGTTTGCATTGGTCTCATCCGGTTTGCCAGCTCCTGGGCTCCTGGATCTCCAGGCGATCAGTGGCTTACCCTTTGATTAACCGTTTGCTTTCTTTACCCTGGTCTCCGTCGCCAAACTGCAGCTGCCTGCCTGCTTCCTTTCAGGCGCCACATACTTCAGAGTCCTGCTGGCACCCTTCCTGGGTTAGACACGTGGATCCCCACTACCAGTTCACAGGCACCCCTGGATGTTGTCTGCTCTCTGGCCTTTAGCAAGTGACTTCCCTGCCTTAAAGTTCCGTTAGCTCCCGCCTGCAGTGTCCTCTGTGACCAAGGCATAGATTTGTGAAATTAGAGGAAGGAAACACGTTTGAAATCGAAACCAGACCTGTGTGCTCAGGAATAAGGCGCATACAAGGCGAGCAGTCTCTGTCAGCTAGTACTAAATATGCGGCCTTTCTGTGATCATCTCTTTTTCACGGTCAGAGCGATTCATTAAGTTCTGATTTTTAATCAATATTGTAGGCTAGTAATTGCTAAGGAATTATAATGTCGTTGATGGTAAAAATCTGGGAGTACTCAGTGAGCGATGGTAAGTGTGAGAATAAGTATAGTAGCAAGGAAAGTGGGGCAACCCGGAGTCACTCAGAATCCAGTTCTCTGGGGAGGGAAAGGTTTTCTCTCTTCAGATAAACTTGGGGAAGCCTGGCATAAACTAACCAGGTGGCTGCACTTTCTCTATTAAACAACATCAGACCTTTACTTTGCTAATTAGAAGTAAATTTGCTAATGCATTGTAAGTCAGTGACTTGCACATCAGGCACAGCGCTTCCCACACTTGTGTCCTATGCAACCCTTTCTAGAGCCCTCTAGAACTTCTGTTCCTGAACTTGTCCTACAAGGGGGTAGCAAGAACAACAGGATAACTGTGAACTCAGCTCTCAAAGGTCAAAGCACTACTGCAACTTGTACTGTGTGGTCTAAGGACCCAGCTCTGTCGTTTATCAGTTCATCAGCAATCAAAGGGTATTCAGTGCCATCCTGTCCCTAGTTTATAACACGGTTGGAAACAAATCAGGTACACTAGCTAGCTGGATGTAACCTTGGTGAACGTTTGTAGCCTGACTGATGGGATACATGAAGGACAGAGAAGTGTCACGTAGCTGGGAAAGACCATCCCTGTGAAAAGGAGTGAGGACTGTGCAGGTGGAGAGAAAGGTTTCCCGCAGGAGACCTGCAGGCGCCAAAGCTCAGCTCTGTGACCTGACACATGTCATCGAACTTCTCTGGGCCACATTTGTCTTCTATGTGACCTGGAAATTACACACACCCTTTTTATGCACCAAGAGTGATGTAAAGCAAAAATGGAAATCACAGATGTAAATGTTTGTGAAAAAGTTGGACCCCTATGTAATGTCACCTGCAAGAAATGGCACATGAAGAAAACGCTAGATGATTCTCTTTCCTGGGATCCTTAATTCAGGCTTATTTTTATTTTGGCGGAGGTGTAAATCAATTTGAGAAACCAAGAATGAAGGAATGAGATTTTAAAATTCAACATTAGGCTACTTGCAGTAATCAATATATTATCCCAAG